>UXGD01004251.1:0-17680 GCA_900474315.1 Torymus auratus | reverse complement strand
ATCTACAATAGACCATTAATTTATAAGATATAGTTGTCACAATTAACATTAACATGAAATTAATAAATCACAATTTAAAGCACATCTGTCAATTCTTAAAAGAAAATGTTTTTCTTGTCAAAACTTTATTATTAAAATTTCATGCTTAAAGTTTTTTCCAATTATTTCTATTATAAACTTGAAAAGATGAAAAATATTTTTATAACATGGAAATAATGAATGAATTCATCAAACAATATAAAATAGCTAGCTAAACACAAACAACGCAAGAATTTCCTTAATCACTTAATGTATTCAATAAACTCTTTTTACGAGTAGTCTGAATCCATTCCAAATATGATTTGCTTTATTACAGTTTTAATAGATATTCCTTTTTAATAGTTAAGTTTTCCAATTGATTTTTTAAATAAACATTTGGATGTTATTAAAGCTTTCATGAATCTCTATTATAAAATTGAACAAAATCAACTAACTGCTTATCTATCATTGATTAAATATTTTTAAGTACATTTGCTTTTGTTTAAATATAATAAAAAGTAACATTTTTTTTCAATATTTCAAGCTTTACATTTATTTTTTAAATATCAAAATATCTGTATGGCATATAATCTATTATGAATTTCAATTGTAAAACCAAATTCAATCTAATAGCTATGTTTATTACATTACTGAGAATATTTTTAAGCTTTTTCCTATCTTTAAATTTGATTAAAACATAGTTGCTGATACGTACCTACAGAGAAATCTGCCGTTATCAGGAGACGACAGTTGTAATGAATAAGGAAGAATTTGATAGCATATCCACTATTCAAATTACCATTCAAACATTTTTCTAGCTAGCTGTATAAAGTATCAAATTTTTAAAAATGACCATCAAGTTTGTTATTAAAAAAAAAGAGCTACTTATCTGAAACTTGCAGATGGCGATAGATTATAGAAATCTTGATTTCAATTAAGTAATAAATGATAATAATGTACTTCTTTATTGACTTCTTTAATTGCCCATGCACTTACGTTTTTATAACCTAGCTGATCAAATGTCTCACATATAAACAACTTTTCTTAAGGCGGCTCTACATTACCTTTTCTCACGCTGTTTAATAGTCTGCATTTCTGCAATCCTGGAAGCCCAATCTATTACCAATCACATACACAAATGATATTTACGCGAAAAAACATGGACCATACATGTAAAACGGCAAAGAACGACAAATTAAGGACGTTCAAACACGACTCCCGAGTCAAAGCAGTACTAAATGCAAACTTTACCTAAAATCTAAAAAAAAACATAGTTTTAATGTCATTTATTTATTTAAAATGATATACATAATCAATGTATTATAAATAAAGTGTATTTAACATGACTAAGATAACTTTTTTCACAAAATGGCGATATTCTAGAAACTAGATATTGCACTACGAACGATTATTGACAATTCGCTGGAATCTTTTTTGTCAACCGATTTTAGTTTCATGAGGACTTGCTGCAGGGCAAAATAAAAATTATTCAAAACTAAGAAAGTTATAGCTAATTGTTCATAAATTCATGCACGTGATTGAAAAGAAAATTTTTTTAATTAGATACAACTTTTACATTGACTATGTCTATCATTTTAAATGAATAAATCACATTAAAACTATTGTTTTTTTAGATTTTCGGTATCATTTTCATTCAGCACTGCTTTGAGTCGGGAGTCACGTTCGAACCACCTTAAAAGAAATAGATTCAAAGTAAAAAAGATTTTTTATAGAAAACATCCATACATAAGTTAAACAAATGATTTATATGCAATTCGCAAATGATATTCTTTATTCTATACAACCGATTCAACTTCGATAGTCAAACATCATGTTATTAAAACATCCGTAATTTCAACGAAAATTTATATATGAATAAATGTTAACCATTTCATCATTTAAAATTTAATTAATAAACTTACTGCTACTTTATAAGAACAAAAATATTCATATATCTTTGATAATTGTTTCGCGAATGCGATTCCGAAAAAGACAGCCGCGGCGCATAAGTTGAAAATAATTTTGTGCAGCAGAACGAAGAACCGGTTTCAGTAGATCCGTTTTATAGAACAAGCTTTTTCGGGCATAATTACAATTCCAGGAATTCATCTTCGCGTACATCGTAAATCGCGCAATAAAACAATCCCGCAGTACCTCTTAACGAATCTCATGCCCCTCTCGCTATATAGAGAGAAAAAGTAACTCTTTCGCGAAAGCGCGCACGCACGCCTTCGTCGTAGACAATGGCGCCTTAAACTTTTTACCCCGGCAAAGAGTCGAAAACAGCAGCAGTGTCTGGAGGCCTACACACAGTTATAGAGCCCGCGTAGGCCTGTGGCCCGTAAATTTTTTTCCCATGATTTATAGAAATCCCATCCCGTGTGCGTTACCGGGCCTCTGCCTCTCGTAAAATGAACGAAGCTCGCTTGCATATGCTAAGCAGACTCTTTCGCTCGCTCTTCTCTCTCTCCCTCTCTCTCTCTCTCTCTCTCTCTCTTTCTCTCTCTCATCAAAGCTGTTAAACGTTGGCTGCACGAATATTCTACGCTGCTTGCCGTGAGCGGGCAATCTCGATCCTCGAATCTTGAATTGACTTTTATTAGCGCCATTTCCGGGACGTGATATCGGTCCTCATTAATGAACCGTCTTCCGTCCCGTTCTCGTACTAGCTTCTTCGTATTATGCGTGCTGTATTATGGGCGTCGACTGGAATGAGAAGGAGAGGGGGGAAGAGAGAGAGGGGAGAGGGCAAACGAGTTGCGTAATCGAGGCGTGCGCGAGCTTTTCCCTCTCGCCGCTATGATATGAAGGGCCGCTAGAGCTGCAATGTACTGAAGGAAAAGGCCTGCGAGAGGTTATGCGTGTATATGGCTAACAAAACGAAATCCAGTGATTATCAGGAATTGCCATGTTTGTCATGTTTCAAGGTTGACAAACTTTCAAAACTAGAATTGTGTTTAAGTTTTGATAAAAAAGACAATTAAAATTAAGATTAGTTTAAAAAATCTAACAATATTACAAGTAGACTTATGAAATATCAAGCTTAATATGCATGTAACGTTACTTTGGAATGCTCTTACTTGTCTGATATTAGATCATATATTGTGCAACATACTGCCTGAAATTTAAATGAAATATTTCGAACACTTTAGAGAAAATGCGTGCAACTACTTTTTTTTAATTTCATTTTCTCAACACTACAATGAAACTATAAAATTTAAAATGACTATAGTTTGATTTTGTGCGAGGTGCGCGGACGAGAAAGTTCTCTTATAAATTTTGGTTTCACTCTTATAAATTTTTTCTTTTTTTTTTCTTTTTTTTAATGGTATTATACGGATATATCAACAAATTATCAGGCTATAAAATTACATTTATCTGCATGCAACATTTGTACTTAAATGCCAAATCAAATATCACCGCGTGTTTTTCCAACTAGAAGTTTTTGTTTATTAGTATAAATTCGAAGCTCAACAAATTGTTGTAAGAGCATAACACTTTTACTTTTCTCATCTCAATTTAAAAAGAAGCATCTAAGGAGATCAGATGAACCGGAAGGAAACAAATAGGAGCAGCAGCGGCATCAGCGTCCCCTCGAAGGAAGCGCTTATCAGATGACGACTCAAATGAGTGCATGCTTGCTCTCCTTTCTTTCGCCTCCACGTGCCCCGAACGAAGCCGTTTGAACCGTGTCATGGGCGAAGTTTCACGCGCGTGCGCGTACTCGTTCCGCTTATCGCGTATTTTTCATCTCCCACGGATTTTAGCATAAACGCGCACAGTGAGTTTTCAAACGCGTCGGAGTCGGTTTTTCCAGCGCGTTCCCTTTTCTCTCGATTCCTCTGAAAAAAATGCCACGGGCTTTTCAGGAGACGCTCCGTACTGCGCGCGCGTGCGCTATTGACGTTTGCACTTTATTGAATGGACTTTTTTTTCTCTCACGAGGCCTTTGCACCGCGACAGCTTTCTGTCTCGTGCGCGTGCGCGCGCCTGCGCTTTAATTTCGCGCCGAGTCGTATAGGAAGGACTAATATTAGAAGCTGAAAATACGGGGTGGAAAAATTATTAAGAGCTATTGAATTATTTTTACTCTCTTGCCTAGTACTTATATATATCTATGTTGGTAATGTCAGATTTGGTGAAACAATAGAGAATAAATTAGGTCCCATTAATTGTTTTCTTTATTACTCTAGTATGTCATGTAATAATTTTCTGTCCTTTTTTAATAAGTTAAATGAATTATAATAATTAAATAAATTTGCATTACACTATTAGAATTCCGTACTTACAAAAACCTGTGAACTCTAAAATAGAATTTGAAGACTGTTTTCAAATCTGATGCTTGTCAGTAGCTATATTCTTGCTTTCAGCACTTCTCTGTTTTCTAAGATATTATTTTTAAGTTCGAAGCACTTGAGACTTACGAAGGAAATGATTGATAAAAATTATTATTGTACATTGTATAGTAAATGCAAATATCATTTCATTACTTTTAAGAAAAAACGTAATATTTTTAGTGGCGTAAAAATATATTTATTTTTTTTTTAATAAAAATTATAGTTTTCATTCCAACAATAAGTATTTATACATACAACTCAATAGAAAAAATTACCGTAATTACGTAACGGTAAATGCACTTGAATTTATTCTAACGTAAATTCGTAAATAAATCTTAATTTTAGCCCGAAGGATGGTTACTTGCCTCTATCACCAAAGCGTGTATAGACATCAATTATGCGCATTAAGATCCAGTGGCGTTGAAACGCGTTAGTTTATATAGGAGCGTCGGCCTATCAGAGAAAATACTCCCCGACGCGAATCGATATGATTTTTTATCGGTCGTATATTATCAGATGGTTTTCGACGAGCCCAAGCGTCTCGGTCAAGTCGACAAATATTTCCCGGTGCGTTATATTCCGAAGTTGTCAAAGCAGAATACTCAGCGCTTTCGCTGTCGTCGCTGCGAAGTGTGCCCGTCATGTGTAACCACGCACAATATCTTGCAATCGATGCGCGCCTGATTATGACTGTATTATTATTTTTTTTTTTGCATGATTTGTTATTGCAAATCAGACATTGATGTTGTATATAAATTTTTATATGCTGACTGAATCAAGTTTTAATGTAATGAGGCCAAATCTGTGGATTTTTTGTTCATTTTTCTTCGTTTCATGATAAAATTATTATTTCATAAATGTATGAAATAAATAAAAAAACTATTGAATTTTTAGTGTTTATTAGTTTTTCTTTTTGTATGAATATTGTTGCTTGTGTGGCCTTTAAAGCTTCGAAACATAAGCTACCACTCACTTTAATTTACAGTTTTCTTAAAAATTTATAAGTATTTAATAATTCTGTCTGTTATATATTATGCAATATAACATTTTATTTGACGATATATGTTTTGTAAAATGATGTTCAAATTTTGTCGCAAACAATAATATATTTCCTAATAGCTGTTCCTTTGACAATGGAAATAGTTCATTTTTCTAAAAATATAAGCTATTGTTATGTGTGACAACAACTATTTCACACTTACTTCATTCCTCATAAAAGTCATTATACTTTTAATAAAGGCAAATGCTATTTGAATTTTAAATAATAACCATTGAACGCATCGTCGCGTACAATAACAGCAGTGACGGAAAGATAACAGTGTCTCAAAGCCAAGGCGAGTTTAAATAATTTTGTAAAAGCCAATTTTAGTTTCTATCGCTACTGATTAGTAAAAAAAATAAATGTACAAATAAGTTTTTATGCTTAATAAATAATACTTCAATAAAAATAACTTTTTCCTAAAAAAATATTATTTGAGGTTTTATGAATGATATACCAAAATCATCTTATCCTTAAGTTTTCCCAGATTTAATTTATTCTTACAGAAGTTAAAAATTATAATTTTATTACTTACGTTTTATAGTTGTTTACAGCGATATTACATTTTCATCCTTAAAATAAAAAATTACAACGGTGTGTTTTGATATTTTATAAGAGTATTGGGTGTATATATTGTATTTTATATGTTTTGGGTGTCTTTTAATCATATCATTGAGGTTATATAATTTGATCTGTAGCTAATCAGAGCTAGTTTTATATTACGTTTTCACTTTCAGGCCATCACTTTTTCTAAAAAGAATGGTACCATACCTCATTATACATATTTCTCAACAATGTTTGTAAAGGTAATTTTTTTTTTTTAAATTTCTTCTCAGTAAATTGCCTGGACGGCATAAACTATGCGCTCGGGTGCACGCTTTCCTCGCAGTGCAATGTGCATAAATGGAACTCTCGGATGGAAAGGAGGCGAAAGATCGGCCTGCATTCATTTACCTCTCTTTAAGCGCTCACCGACCACGTTTCGTTTGGTTATAAATACGTCAAACCGGTTTCTCCCTTCTTTTCTAATTTCGCCGATAACTTTCGTCATTATTCGATTTACCGCCGCAGTTGCGATCAAACTTTTTTCCCTTTCTCGTCGCGAGCGATTGCCTTTTTATATATACAGAAACACTCGGTGCATCTGACTTTTACAATGCTAATGTTCCCTTTTCTCGTTCCAGGCCCGGCCCGTGTGACCTGCAGGACCCATTGTGGGTCAAAATGAGCGCAATCACCAGTACCATATCGAAGAAGAGAAAAAAATCAGATGCCAAGCCTCAGTCGCAAGTGTGAGTATGAGTTCGCCTATCATAGATATTTATCGTCGGCATTCCGATCCTCGATTTCACTGGTATGCGCGCGGTATAGCACAAAGTATTGGCGTTATATAGGAGAGAAATCCGATAGAATCGACATACTTCTTTGTATTTGAATAATACGATTTCGTAATTACTAAATTACATTCAGAGGCGAAGCGCAATCAGAAGCCGTCGTATTTAATGCAAACGTAATTGACGTAATTGCGATGAAATTGGAGAGACCATGCGTCTTAATTTCAATAAAGTCATTTAAATTATTTAAATTTACATTATGAATCTCACTGGGAATATCGGAATCTCGATCTCATAATTTCATGAATTTTGAAAAGCTGATATATAATATAGATAGTAAAGGTATAGTGGTATGTATTAACGTGGTATACGTGATGGGCTTTACTAACGGCTCTAATATGGTTTAGTAATTACGTTTGTATGAACCTTGTAGGACTTTGATTTCAATTTTATTATAACAGGCCATTTACTTTTATTATTGAGTTACTTGTTATTTTACTTGCCGAACATTTCTTTTAGTTCGTCATATTCAATTAATAATAAAGTATTATATTAAAATTTTACGCGAATAACAAACGAAAAATATTAAAAACTTTTGAAGTACTCATTTATAAACAGGCATCAAAATGTATCCGATTCCATTTTGAACAAAACTATTTGTTAAAATCTATTAGGTTTTTATTAGCCGTTTGCTTTGTAACATCGTTGGTTTGAAATACCTTTAAATAACTTTGTTTACATCTTTTAGATTTTACAATGGTGAAATTGCGATTCAGTCGTTCAATATTCATATTCTATTACTTTCAACGCGATGTACACGAAATATAAAAGTATCATAATATGTAGGTATGTTATGAGTCTACAACTAGCAGTTCCATATACAGTGTTATAATATTTATCATGTCTTGATATGAAAAAAAAAACCTCGACACAGATATGGAAATTCTTCTCACGCTTGGTCCCTTTACGCGACCCACATTAACAGTGGTTAGACATCTTTAATTTATGACGCGATAACAAGGTTCCAAGTAAATTTTCAGGAAGTCAAGCGTATTTCTACGCTGCGTCAATTGAGTATCGCCGTTATCATTACTAACGGCCAATCTCAAACCCGATTTTTGAAAAAGACCCCCCGACCAATAGTAGTAGTGCCCGCGCTTCTCTATATAATAACGTACTGGAGCGCTCTGCTAAGCAGTGACATAAAGTCGCACCCGCGCGCGCTTTTCTTCAGTCGCCTTTTATTCTTCCTCATAAGCTTTCGAAGCGCGTTGTCCGCACCCCGCTATATGTCTCATACGAGCGTTCCCCATTATTTTTCCACTTGTGTACTGAAGCACGTGCGCCCGAAAGTTACAGTTATACAGTTTAGTGTCTTTGTGATGGTGACGATTGATGGTATTTCCATGAAGCGCACGTAGCCTCGCCAGGGATGCGTGTGTCTCGGCGAGCTTCAATTTCGGCCTGTTGGAATACAGACTCGTTCCGGTCTCAAAATGCCAAAAGTTCGCGTTCCCAAGGATGCTCTGCAAAGGCGCAAGCGATATAAGTCACGAAGATCTTACCTTTTTTATCATCAACATGATGACTTCAGATATATACGGTTGCCAACGAATGAATCCAGAAGACTGTAGGTTCAAATTTATTAATTTCGTTTTTTTATTCTTTTGTGATATGTTTCATTATTGTACAAAAAAAAAACTTTTTAGGAGTGTAATTTTGATTTTAGTTATGTGTAGAAACAGTATTCACATCTACTCTTGCGAGCGAATTTCTATTTTTTCCGATTCTCATGTTGTCAATATTTTTCCTTCAATCACTGTTAGTGCAGGTATATGGGTCTTTTAACAATCGCTACTGTGGATGAGTATACCTTTTTTAGCTGTTTTTTTTTACCATGGGAAGCTTAATTACACATATAAATAGCTAAAAAATGTGAAAAATATGGCTTACAAATCATTTCAAAATTCTTCGCAACATTTTCACTAGTTTTACAAGAGTACTATCTGGAATTAAATACTTTCCTATTTTTTATAGTTTTTATTCAATTTTTTATCTTCATTAATTATCTTTGTTGTTCGGCGTTCGTTAAGTTAATGCAAACACCGGGTGACTGCGATAATTTGAAAAAATCTTAAAACTGAATTCAAATAATGTAAAATTCGATGTTGGAATCTGTAATTGACTTCAATATCTCCATAAAGGCACAATTATTTAATTTTTTTTAAGTGCCTATTAGCAAAGCTAATTTCATTTTGAAAAGTCCGGATGTTTGTTTGTGTAGAAGATAGATTTTACTTCAAAGTATGTCAATATATTTTTCTCAATTTTGTTTTAAAAAAATGAATGAGGTTTTTTGGATTAAATTGGCCGAATTAAACTACAAAGCATAGTCAAAACATTCTTTTTATAATTTGGTTTCGCGTGAAATAAATATTACTCCTAGCGCGTCCCCAGTTTTTTTCGTCGTAGAAGATATACTATATTTGATCTCTCTTTAACAGTTTTTTCTAAACGTACTTGGAGAAACATACAAACATTTAACTTCTATAGATTCGTGCAAGGGGAAAAAAACCTTTTCTAAGAAAAAGAAACTAATTATTCTGTTTTTGACATTGCATTCTACACAATCCTTTGGATGGAAGCGTAATCAACTTATAAGTTTTTTATAAACACAACTTTACATAAAGTGTTTACATATAAAGAAGAAATTTTTAAGAGGTTTCCATTTTGCCTCTGCGACAAACAGTGTTGCATCATTTATCATTTTATCTTAAAAATTGCATTAGTCCGAAGTATTATTACAGAAGCTTTCTTTCAAACAAAAATAACAAAGTGTATCAAGGCTGATGCATTGAATTCATTTTTCCAGGCGAAAATTATGTCGGCATCTTATAACACACTTGTAAAGCACTCATTGTCAGTATATTTAAGACATTATTAAATACCTTTGCAATTTTTGTTTGAGAATGGCTTATCATACGCACAAAATCAACAGGTATAAAAAGTTGTTTACCGAGTAATGTGCAAGTCGAAGGAGTACGCCAAAACATTCATCGCCGAGCAGATCGATGGAATTATTACACTTGTGCACATGTAATTCTTATTTATAGCGTGTACATACCGTTGGGAATAAAAAGTTATTCAATATTTTTTCCTTTTCTGTCTAGACTAGCTAACCGCAGTTACTGAATTCCGTAAATATTTTTCAAAACATTGGTATGCGATAAAATATTATCATTCAACGTATACTGCGGTTACTATATAGGTCGCTTCGGCCCTCCAAAGATCAATCTGATATCAGAGTCAGTATTTAACTACAGTTTTTCAGACATTTACTATACTTTTATCAGTATTTATCAATCATCATAGTTGTCCCCTTTTCTTCCAGTTCTAAAAACAGTGCAATCAACGGAGATAAACTTAACATAGCCTTCATATATATACCTAAACATTCACGTTTTTTCTAAATCTCTATATATTTACGTATGCCCAAAAAAAAACCTAAACACATAACAATTTTGAATACATTCAAATAGCATAAGACCCGAATGTCGAAACCTATAAAAGAGAGCCCCTTAGCCGTAAACTCGGTACTCAACAACCGGCACCGAAATTCCGCGGGCAAAGGCGAGTCGTCGCGACCCAACGGCCATAAAGACGACAACTCGCGGACTCAAAAGTTGCCGTCGGCGTCGTCGTCGTTGTCGGTTGCTGTGCAGGCGCAAGCGTCGCGCGGTATCTGTCGGGGCGCGCGGCTCCCGCCGCTTTATTTTCGGCGTCGTGCACGTCGCGACGCTTGCGCGCTGTGTTGTGTTGGCCTTTCGTGTGAATGAAAAGTGCATTCTCCGCGCTTCAAGAGTGAGAGAAAGAGAGAGCGAGAATGCGCGAACGAACGAACGAATGAACGAGCGAGCGAGCAAGCGATAAGATAAGGCAGTGCAGCTCGCGCGTTCTCCTTTCTCTCTCTCTCTCTCTTGCTCTTGTTCTCGCTTTTGCACGCGAGAAATGCCGATATAAACATTCCGTGCATACGCTACGGCTACTGTCGCGCGCGGGTGGCCAAAAGTTAGCGCGGTGCGAGATCGATGTTTATGTAAGTATATACGCGCGATGGTGGCTCGTTCTCCCTCTCGAGGCACAATGCCGCTTGATATACGAGGAACTATGATAATGATGCGTACGGTGGTACGTGAGAGTGGCTGTGATATGAGAGCATTGCCTATATACATATAATCGAAATTTTCATCTGCGCTTTTATTTTGTTGCAGTAACAAGTGCCTTAACGAGAAACGACGACGGACGCAGGAGAACCTCTTCATCGATGAGCTTGCCGAGCTGATCTCCGGCGCGGACATGAGCTCTGGCAAGACTGACAAATGTCAGATTCTCCAGAAAACCGTCGATCAGGTGAGAGCCTTCTTCATGATACACGACTGGCAACTGCCGCAGTCGCTGTGTTACTACACTACTTGCTACTACTACTAGCTGCACTGCACATGCCACGGTAGCGAATGCGCGCGCGCTTAGAACTCGCGGGACGCGGATGGAGCGAGCGCGCGACACGCAGTCGCGGGGTTCAACGAACCCTCGCACACTCTCTGCAGCGAATGCGCGCACTCTGCAGTATATACCCGCGAGCGCGAGTGAGCGAGAGGAAAAGTCTCTCTCTCATTCGCGCGCTCCTTTTCTGCGTATATAACTGCACGGTGCTGCACAGCCGTGAAAAAATATGACAAATGTGGGTAAAACCGCGCGAGAGCGCTGCGGGGAGGGAAAAAATGTTCTCGCGGGTTGGCAGTACTGCACGCGCAGTGAGAGAGGGCAGAGAAAGAGAGATATGCGTGAGCTTGCACGGTAAGACGAGAAGCAAGCCGAGACGGGGAAATGAAGACACACGCGCGGCCGAGTTGCAGTGCAGAGCTAGTGTAGCCACGGGAGAGGAAGGATGAGGGAGAGGAGAGGCCGGAAGAATCCGCGGAGCGAGAGAGAGAGAGAACAGCCGGGTCTGCGCGAAATACCCTCTCGCGAAGTAGTATGCGCAGAAAGAGAGAACGGAGCAGCGCCGAATAAGCTTCGGAGCAAGGAGGAGGAGGTGGTGGTATACGGAGGAACGGCAACGTCGCACACGGGGAAGAGAGAGAGAGCGAGCGGAGTCACCGACTTTTCGAGGCCACATGTTAACTCATTGCGATTACGACGCGATCTGTCGGCCGCGGGAAATACGAGCTCAAGGTCGTTCCCTGCGCCAGAGCCCGCCGCGAGCGGAGCAGCAGTTCGCTCTCTCTCTCTCCCTCTCGCTTGCTCTCGAGAGCCGGCGGCGCGCCTGACCGTGAACTCCAGTTGGTAACGCAGGGACTGCCGTTAACGACCCCCGCTGTCGTAGTCTCTTTCTCTCGCGTTCGATCTCTTTTTTCATTCTCTCTTTCTCTCTCTCTCTCCTCGTTCCTCTTCCTTCCCAGGCGAGACTGTGTCTCCTCGCCGGCTCTTTTTCGCGCCTCTCTTTTCTCCCTTTACTCACGTGCGTGCAGTGCACGGTGCTCGTGTGTGTACGCGCGCGCATCCTTGCTTCGAGGATGGCCGAGAGAGAAAGAGATGAGGTCAGAAGGAACTCGCGCGCCGATATTTCAAAAGAGCTTGTCGGGTTATACCAATTATTATTATTGTTATTATTATTATTATTATTATTATTATCGCTCGAATACCTGTACGCCGCCATCGGCGCTTTCTAGAGATGATGATGCTTATAATACATATGCTACTTGCTTTCTGTCGCGAGGATAAGGTCAACTTCCTATCGCACGGACCGCGACTGTTGCGGGGACTGGGTGCGATAATCGTGCCATTGCCACGCGGATGCTGGCGAGCGTCGTTTGAATATTTATAGGGTGGGAAAACCGCGACGGAAATTTCTGTACTTGGGTGTTATTTCGTCGTCTTTGTAATCTAATGATGATTACGTCTTTATCGCCTGTTACCGGAGCACTGCCCTCCCCTCTCTCTCTCTTTCGCTTTCTTTCGGCTTTTAGAAATGATTGCACGGAGCTTGATTGCTGTTTGATTGTATTTATTTTCGCAATGAATACACTTGTCGTGTTCTCGAACTTGATATCAAGACGTAACTGTATTTAAAATTACGTGAACGCGCACGGTGCACTACATAAATGCACTTTAATATTTCAATGTTACTTCTATTAACGCGGTGTTCATTTATTGTTTTCTCGAATTATATTTTTAATTCTGAGGATTTTTATTAAACTTATGTATATTGTATTTTTATTTATTGTCTATTTAAGTTATACATTATAGTTTTTCCATTGGTCTAGTAAATATTTATCATAACAATAATTATATTTACAAAATAATACATTACAGTATTATTAGTGAGTTAGTTGCAATAAAAATAAAAATAATATATTGATAAATTGTTTATGTTCTTGTTTAACAGCTGCCAACTAAATGCATTAAAAATGAAATGATAATTTTTATTGTTTTCCATATTACAATGCACGATAAGAAGCATAAATATAGTAGTTTTTCTATTCTTGTACTATATTAATATTAAATTGTCAGTAAAAAGCATAGTTAAAACTATAATAATTAATGATAATTCTAAATATATATAATTGAAAAGGAAGTTGCTGTTATGAATAACTAAATTTACAAAATTATAATATAATTAACTACAGGGTGTAATTTGACAGAATAATTCTAATTTACAGATTCAGCAAATTAATGAAACAATTCAGTCAAGTAGTCATGCAGTTCAGCAAGAAGAAGTATCCTCATCGAATCCTAGCATACTCTCTGCGGATCAAGTTGGCCCCATCCTGCTTGATGTTCGTATGATTTACTATTATTTTTCCGAGGTAAAAGTATCAATACGACAAATTAAAAAAAATCCATGAATAAGAACAAAAATTGTTAATGATGTTTTATACAAGTTGCAGAAAATTTCATTTTTTACCTTAGCAAACAATGAAAAAATTTAAATATATCTATTAGAAAATAGATTAATATTGGCTCAATCCTTCTGAATAGTGATTCAAATCATTACATATAAATTCTTGTTTAAAATTAAAATAATAAAATAATATTTGATATTAATATTTTAATTGGAAGTTTATTTTTGTATTGATACTGATACTTTAATATCAATTAAAACGTTGATTTTTTATTAAATCCGTTTTTGTTATAATGCAATTTTTGCATAGCTTTTTTTAATTTTTCATTTTTTTTTTCGTTCAAGATGTTAATAATTATTTTATATCAGAATACTGGAAAATGCATTAGTAACTACAAGAATGAAATTAAAATTTTATAGTTTGTTTTTTTGACTAATTATTCACAACTTTTTTATGACTGCAAAAATTCTCTGATTAGAACAGTATATTTTTTATCCGAAAAACTGTACATATATGAAATCTCGCGTTGACTATTTTTTTACAAACCTTTAATAATTACTCAAATATATTTTACTACGATTTACATTATTATTATTATTTAATCGCACACGCACAGACTATTCTAAATGTAGATGAAAACGAAGCCACATTCTAGTCATATTGGAAAAAATGAATAAAAAGAAAAGCTGAGAAATATAACATATAATGAAAGAAGGAGCTGACGATATCGCTTGTATTTGCAGGAATTGAACCCCGCGTCTTAACGCGGGCGAATAAATGCGCGTCTCCATTAGAGTTGCGCGCGCACACGCTTTTGCAAATGTATCGCACGCACGCATAGACGGCTTTGACGTCGCCGACACACACACTCAAACACCGAACCTCCGGTCTCTCTAAGCTGAAACCTTTGTTTTGCTTTTTAGCTATAATGAAGCACAGAGTAAGTGTTTTTTCGATCCACGACATGCTGTCGCCAACCGATGAAAAAACAGCGCGAAGAGGGCGAATAAAATGATTTTTTTTCTCTTACTAAATTACGTTTGTTTTTGCTGCCGTAACATGCATCCACGAGAGGGAAATCGAATCAATCGCTCTATCTTCATCCCGTAGAGAATAATAGAACAAAGAATGGGGAGCTGCCCTTGTACTTAAAAAAAAAAAGAATAACTGGTCGTCGCGGTCGTTTGATAAATTTTGAAACTCTCCTCTGAAGTGATCTAAAAATATTGGGCATTGCTAACGATTCAAAAATAGACTTTTGTTAGTCTTACGTAATAATTCGGCTGAATTTTTAATGACCATCGGCCGAGCAAAAAAAAAGAACCCTAAAATTCTTTTTATACTTCGAAGCTATTATTGTCTATGTGATGAGAGTATAGATTTCGATTCCACTGGATTTCCTGGTCGCCTTTTTTAAAATCTTATAGGCAATACCCACGATCGATGAGGTTAAATAATACGAATACAATTGTTTTACTTTGTAAAACACACGTTATTAATTATGTTTGAGCACGTCAACAATAGTTTGAAACTAATCAAAAATATAAACTACCCAAGCAAGAACATTTTTTTTATTCTGTGTAGTAAACTGATACATATTAACTGTTTTGTTGTACGAATCTAATATTTAGTATTAAAAACCGAAAATGTAAAACGCCAAAATTTGATGCAACAATTACTTTAATTATATTTTTCTAAGAGCGCGCGTAAAGAATATTTGTTGGGATACGAAGTTAACTTTTTAAAGATCAAAATAGCCAATAACATATTTATCTAACGAATGTTGATATCAGAAACAGAAAGAAAAACGAGAAAAATAGAAAATTCGGAAGCAGCTAAAACGCATGCGCTTCTTTCACTTTTTCCACTTCTTTGTCTCAAACGGCATCTTATCAGTGGAAGCTCCCTCCGTCTTTCTTCTTCTCCAGTTGTCTCTCTGCCATATCTTTCTTACCCAGCGGGCGCGCATTCAGTCGCGCGTATCTCATTTGCTCGATAATCACCGCTCGGGTATTACTCACGTCCACTGTGCTTTCTCTCTCTTTCTATACTTTTTCCCTACTTATTTACTCTCACTTTCGACACCTCTCACTGGTCTCCTCATCTCCCTCTTCTCTCGGTCTCTCTCGACAGTGGACAGAAGGCGAAAACTCTGCACTGTCGTCTTACGAAAATCTTCGTTACAGGTAGAGTGTCCGATAACACGGCAAATAATTCTCACGCCGAAACGATTACGGAATGGAATGTCTATGTTCACGCGAGCGTGAGCCGCAGGCTACTTTTGCGTCGCAGCGACGTATCGAAGACGAAGCGAGCCCACTCTCCGGCACACGTGTGTACGTGTGTTTGTGTGTGTGTGTGTGTGCGAGTGTGCGTGCACACTGTCCAACTCCTCGATGTGTATAGTGCGTGTGTGCGCGCGTTAATTAGTCTGCCGCGAAATAACCACGTTGGTGTTGGACATCGTTGAAGACGACACACGTCGCTCTCCCTCTCGCGCGCGCGCTTTGTCCCTCCCCTCTTTTTTCTTTGATTTCTCATTTTCGTCTCCACTCCCGTTCGATTTGCCGCGAGCGCGGACCACCTCGCGTGTGCGTGCCGGTGTACGTTCTTTCGTTTTGTATAGGTGTGCCGAAGATGCTCACCGCTCGTGATTCGATTTATCGCTCGTGTGTCGCTGGTCATTCTGTTTTGTTTTTCCTTCGTTATTTTTTCCTCTGACACGCTTTTTTGTTGTGGCGTTTCGACTCTTTTTCAACGCGACACTCGGAGAGAGGGATTGTGTTTTTGCCATGCGCCGACATGCGTTTACAAGTAATTTTCTGTGCATTAATCTTTTTTCTGTTTTCTTTTTTTTTTTTTTTTTTTTTTTTATCAAGAAAAGTTTTAGGATTGGACGGTTTCTTTCCTCGTTTGCTTTTTTGGTTCAAGAATAAAATACCCGAATTGCCATTGAGGTTATTAAAGCAAAGCCCTTTTTCGTCTTTTACAGGCGTTAGATGGCTTTCTGTTCGTTGTAAACTCTGAGGGGCGCGTGGAATACGTAACGGAAAACATAAGCGATTATATAAATTATTCGAAGAATGATGTGCTTGGGAAGGATATTTATAATATTATTCATCACGGAGATCACAACAACTTCCTGCCTAACTGTATGCCGATGTCAGTAGGTAAGCACAATTGTCTCACAATTTTTTTTTCGTAAGTGTTTAATTTTTTACCTACCGACTGAATCTTGCCATTAATTTTTATTTTTTTACGATAAAAATAGTTTTTCTCAATGATTTTAATAATTTTTGAAAATTCAAATAAGATTTGTATGCTCATTCTGCAACTTTTTTTATATCATTTTATGCCTATGTACGTCACGTGTATAAAATTAGTCGATGATACAGATATTGAGATATAGAGCTTGCGTTGTTAAAAATAATAACTTTATTTAAAGGATGAATGACAAGAAAAAATATTCATTTTTTGAATTTTTAAAGATTTGAAGATTTAGCAAATCCTAAAGTAAAATTGAGTTGTGTCGAAATAGACGTGACTGCTTAATATAGAATGATATATATACCAAATTTTCTTCATAGAAATTTTTTAAATAATTACTTTTATGTAACATAAATGTTTTGAAACCTCATAAGAGATATTTTTTATTGAAAGTCATTTGTTAATTCTAAGCATGTTGTATTATGATTAAAAAAACTTTTAAAGCTGCAATAGATATTTGAATTTTCGACTGTCATTTACGGTAACGTACAATAAATAGCCGAATGCGCTTCACGTACCATAGCTAATATAAAAGAAAATCAAAAAAATTAAATTTTTAAAAATTTTTAACGATATTTTCCAAATTATTTTTAAAACATAAAAACCACAAACTGCATTTTCGCAAGCAATTTAAGTTATGTTTGGAAAAAGAAGAAAAAAATGTCAAACCTTTTCTCAAAAAGTGAAAATTCTTTCTATTTTACATATGTAAAAAAAATAAAAAAAAAAAAAGAATAAAACGCTTGGTCCGCGAGTGTCGCACTACGGTCGGAGCAAATG
>UXGD01004250.1:0-17681 GCA_900474315.1 Torymus auratus | reverse complement strand
GCCTCCGTCAGATCCATGTAATATATTGTACCTTAAAATCAAACATTTTCAAGTATTATCAAAGATTTTATTTGAAATAAAAATATTCCTTTATAAAATAGGAAATATTTGTTAAGAACCGTTCTAAAATAACAATAAAATTATAGATTTGTGCATTTTTAAGTTCTAAAAGTATGTCATCTCTGAAAATTTCTTATTTAAAAACGTCCCAAAGTTTCTGCCGATTGCGTGACTCACACGAATGACGCTCTCCTTATCATCATACAAGCATTTAACAAATCTTCGAATCTCCGCCACGATAAGACTAATCGCCATTTACTCACTCTTTTTACAATATCAAAGAAAATTTATCTCTTAGCAAAAGCCCAAACGCTCCTGCTTCGGAATCACTTTACATATACCAAACCAACGAATGAACATCCACCCCACCGTATAGATAAACCTCACCCACGCCCTCACTCACAACCACCACAGCACGTAACATTTTCTTTTCCATCCACAGCCTACTCTCGGAGGAGCTGGCCGCGGCGGTGGAGAACCTGGTGATGCTGCCGAGCAGCATCCCGGGCACGGTGGCCGCATCCTCGACTGCCGCCACCTCGGACTCGCTCAGTCGCGACAGCGCCGACAGCAACGAGGCTATCCACGATTACGCGGAGATCTACACGCCGTCGCGCGAAGGCAACGCCTGGACCACTGCCGCCGCCGCCGGTGGTCAGCAAAGCGGCGGGGGCAGCGGTACTGGCGGCCAGGAACAAGTGACAACGGTGGAGGTAGGGACGCCGAGGCCGCCGACGCCACCGCTGCACAGGTTCCCCAGCTGGGAGGCCAAGATTTACCAGGTGAGCGCGGCGGTGATGGATAATAATGCTGAGGTATTTACGATGGTGATGGGTTTGTAGTTTATATTATTTTTTTCGTTCTGTTGGTACTTTCGTTTGTTTTGTCGTTGTGCGTGTCGTGTGTGTATATATACGTGTGCGCGTGGAATTAAAGAGATAGCCAGGTGAAGATATTTTTTTATGGAAAAGTGACTGGATGCTCTAAATTCTTTTTCTTTTTTTTTACAAAATTATATACTGGCATCTAAAGTTAAACTTGTAGAAAGTTTTTGATATATTTATGAACAAAACAACTTAATTTATAATAAGAATTTTTATAAATCAGTCATTCGTAAAATTACTATAATCAATTTCGCAGATTTCTTAGGTTGTTTTGTAAAACTACATCATTTTATGCATATATAAGAAATGATAAAACTTTTGAAAGAACAATTGAAAATAATAGTCTAGAAAAATTTAAGACGATGTTGAATGAAAAATACGCCAGTTTTATAACACTGTCATACAAAAATATGTTCAACATAAAGTGGAGGATACTTATGAAACATAATGTTTACTTTTCAAATAACCCTGTGAAGCTAATATCATCCAACATAAGCAAGGAAATTAAAACAATACATAAAGAAAGAAAGAAAATAGGAATGCTACAAGTTTCACCAAATGTTATATTTTAGTTAATTTTTTATAAATATCCTTTCACATTACAACTAGAGTTTCTTGTTTATATTTCAAATTCGCTATTGTTTTCTTCCATTAATGACTATATATTTCACAACATGCGTTCCGACATTTCATTTTATTATACATTTTAAAGGCTTACATAAGCATTCTCCGAATAATCATCGAAAAAATAAGTATAACTAAAATATCATTACAAGTGCTTCTTACAGAAAACAGCAATACAGATTGAGCGCACTGACAAAGCAATTAATCTTTCAGGTTGCCGACGGAGGCCTGGGCATCGGGCCACCGACGAACGACGAGTCGATACCCTCGACGACGACGAACACAACCTCGTCGAAGCACTCCCACACCGGCCACAACCTCACGACGCACAACATGCAGGGCTACTGCGATATTTCAGTGCCAGTTTATGCAACGGTCAAAGGTACATTCATCGATCAGTGCATAAATTTAACTCCACTCGACTATCCCTAGACAAATAGACACAGAATATTTACACTTACTACTTCGAGACTATACAGACGATAAAATATCCTTAACAAAAGCAGGTCGAGCCAGTCAGATACGATCGATGCCGTTCGGCGATAGCTCGGATGATAGCTCGGATGGGGAGGAACACCAGAATCAGACGGAGACGAACACCCGCATCACCAACTCCTCGTCCGACAACACGGACTCGTCGCTAGGTAGCGGCAGTTCGCCATCCAAGAGCGTCAAGACCACGAGTAGCTTGAGCCCGGCTAAACGCAGCTCTAGCGGCTCGCCCTCCAAGAGCGCCAAACGCGGTTGGTATTCGAATGACTGTTTGATTGATGATATTTACGCTCTTATATATTGCGTTGCTCGATGTTTTCGCCTCTCTGCGCTTCGTTTTTATTGTGTTGATATACGTGCCTGTGTGCGTGAGTGCGATCGGTACAGGTTCGTGGGAGTGATGATGCTAGCTGCATAAGTGATGTTAAATCTTTATCTGGTGTATATTAATTTAAAAAATATTTCGAATATAAAAAACTGTAAATAATGGTTTTCGTTTACTTTTTAACATTTTTTTAATCAATCTGCAGTTTTCGTACACGTTTTTTTAGAAGTTTTTATGCTTATTTACACTTTTGTACATTCTTTTCAAAAGGAATCACAGCAAGAGTATCTTCCATTTTACCTTTTTAATATAATTCTAACTTTCATCGTCTTATGGAAATTTAGCATTGACTTCTGCGCTAGTGTTATTTTCACCAATCCGAACAAGATCGACGCCTCCACCACGATTCTGGCATATTTTACAACAGACTTGTTCTTTGATTAACAACACTAATTTACCTGTGTTTTTTTAATTTGCCTCGATATCGCTGCACAACGGCAGACTTGTATAAATAATACCAATTTTTCAGTTCCACACACTAAAACACACTGTCACTGGCTGCCCAGACTGTACATTAATAATCTCTTAACAGGTTGTACATACTTTGCGTTGTTTATACTATACCCAATAACTCTCTTGTTTTACAATACAAAAATATATATATAAACATGTGTGAATAAACCACTAATCAGAAGAAACGAAGCTCAAAGACGTCAAACACCTCGATCAATATCTCTTTCTCTTTGTCTTTCTCTCGCCTCTCTCCCCCTCTCGTAACGAAGCAGACACTTCTCTAGAGTCGGGACTGTCGGAGGACTACGCGATACCGCCGGACGCGCTGAGCTCGACCTCGCTCGAGTCGAGCATGCCGAGCCTGCTGATGCGCGTGTCCGGCGAGAGCCCGAAAAGGCTCGAGACGCTCGAGAAGGCCGGCCATTTGGCCAAACTCGGCGGCAAGCTCAAGACGTGGAGGAAGCGCTACTTCGTGCTCAAGAACGGCGTACTGTGCTACTGGAAGAGTCAGAACGATGTCAATAGGAAGCCGCAGGGACAGATTTTGCTGGACGAAGTGTGCAGGTGAGTTGGAGAAAAATAGGAAAGGTTGGGGATTTGTGTGGATTAATTGCGCAATTTAAAGGGTCTTTAATAATCGAAATATGTGTCACATAACATCAGTCTTAGACTTAATATCGTATTTTTCTATATAGATTATTTGAATTTTATTTTATAAAAATTAACAAGTTTTAAATCATACATAAAAACACAAATCTTAATAAATATTGTTGAATATTGAAATATTAAAATAAAAAGAAATGAAAAAAGTTTTAATTGGCAATTCATGCATTTTTTTTCTATGTGAAAATTACACGTTAGTTTCCTATTGAAACATTAAATATATGTTTTCAGAATTGAACAAAAGATTTTTAAGCTAAATGGTACTGCGTCATCTTCATATCTTCATATATTAATTGTTATACGATATTGGAAAGTTATACTATAGCCCGTATAATGATATTAAATAAATAAATAAATTATAATTTGAGAAGGTTTCATAATTTATATAACTTTTATACGCAAACTACCACCCATACATCAACATCATTTACCCTTAAACCACACCACCACTAATTCATCACTTTCCATTCAGGATAAACCGAGCGGAGGGTGCGGCGACGTTCGAGATCGCGACGGGCAAGAAGACGTACTATCTGACCGCCGACTGCATAGCGACGATGGAGGACTGGATCAGAGTCCTGCAGAACGTGCAGAGGCGGAACGCGACGAAGCTCCTACTGAGCAGAGAGGACAACAAGCCGACGATACAGGGCTGGCTGACGAAGGTGAAGAACGGCCACGCGAAGAAGTGCTGGTGTGTCCTTATCGGCAAGATGTTCCTGTACTTCAAGTGCCCCAACGATATGGTGAGATTTCTATACTTTTACGTTTTTTGAAACCATAATATCCGACCTGGTATTGCTTAAAAAATAACGAACGATTTAATACCAAGATCTGCAACTTCGAGTTATACTTACCATTAATTAAATTTAAATTCGAACTTCTGCAGAACCCCATCGGCCAGATAAACATGCGCGACGCCCGTGTCGAAGAGGTGGAGCACGTCTCTGACAGCGACAGCGAGGAGCGCGACTCTGAGTGCAACCACGAGCAAACAATCGGCATCTTCCCGTCGCATCAGGGCCCGACCTACCTGCTCATGCAACATAAGCAGGACAAGGATAATTGGCTGTATCATCTTACAGTCGTCTCGGGTGGTGGTCCTAGTGCTGGGACTCAGTATGAACAGCTCGTGCAGAGGCTGATGGAGACCGACGGCGATCCAAATTGCGTCCTGTGGAGGCATCCGCTGTTGTTGCACACGAAGGAGAATATCACGAGTCCGCTGACGAGTCTGACATCCGAGACTCTGCAGTCGGAGGCTGTTAAGTTGTTCAAGGTATGGAGTTTTTTTGGATTGTAATGGCAGTTTTATCACAGTTTATGATTTCTGAAGTAGAAATAAGAAAATTCGGTCGCTAAGAATAAAAAACAATGAGATTCTGGTGAAGCTTCATAGAAAATATTTTAGATTATCTAGAAAAATAAGTGTAGAATAAATTATAGCCGATAAATATATCGATTACAGACGTATCAGTATATTTTCTTTTATTTCTATATGGCAGACTGCAGAGTCCCTTATAATAAAATATAAAATATATTTTATTTATTTAATATGTATAAAAAACGTAAATTAATGAATTTTTCACCATTTATTTTTGATTAGCCACAATGTTTTCGTGGTAGCTTCATATACTTACACAGCAGTTATTCAAAACCCTCTACAAAACAAACCACATACATTATTCTACCTATTCACTTCAGACCAATCACACAACCCTTTCAAGAACCCCTATACGCACACGCACACTTCCTATATAAAACTAATCACCCGTATAACAACGACTCATCGTGACGCAGGCGGTGCAGCTGTTCATGTCGGTGGCGGTCGAGCAGGCCGGCATCGACTACCACGTGGTCCTCGCGCAGAATGCGCTGCAGCAGTGCCTCGACCAGCCGGAGCTCCAGTCGGAATTCATATGCGCCCTGGTAAAACAAACCAGTCGGCACACGCAGCACCGCTTGGGCGTACAGGTAAAAAAGGCCGCCAGACTTGTGTCGCTGGGTACTGCGCGCGTTGTAAGTCCTGCTTATTGTTTAACAAAAAAAACACTCATTCGTCCATTGCACAGTTTCGGGGTAGCAGGTCTGATGCATGTGTATTGGATGGTGATGCAAATTCAAGGCGCGGGATTGGGAAAAGTAGGTTTCTTTTTTGGAATGAAAATCGTAGAGAATGTAAAATACAGCACCGCGTGAGACTTTCAAATTCGGGGCTGGGATATTTTCGGGGAAATTTCCATTTTTAGACAACGCATAAGTCAGGATCGTCTTATTCCTTTTATCTGAATCCCCGCGATTTCTCAGCTCTGCGTTCCGGTCTCCAATTCCGTTCACGTCCCAAATCTCCATTCTGTACCTCAAATCCGTACGTACGGAGTCGCCTCGTTCGTAGTAGGCAATCCTCCTACATCGGCTACGAAATATTCAACAGAGCTCTCGCCTCGTAGATTCCATTCGGAAGGAACGTGGAATCGCGGTTCTCTATTTTTCACGCTGGATTTATTCGTCCGTTGAAGAACGTTGGTGTTTTTATTGTTGTTAAAATAGAATGGGTATCTGATGATATTTTTTGTAAAAAGAGCAATATTAAATTGTGAGGAGAGATATTGTAATTATGCCTTGTTTTTGCATTACTTTATAAAATATTGTGAATTTTCAATCATTCACATAGAGCTTAAGAAACTGTGCATTGGAGAGACTTGGTCAAGTATGAAAGCAAATTTCTTTTAAAAATAAGCATATTTCTTTGAAATGTCTTTGAATGTCATAAATTTCTTTAATTTTCAAGAAAATTAATAATTAAAATTTCACAGTTTCATAATTTAAAGATGTTTCAAAGTGCTATATTTGTGTTGATTGACGTAGATTTGTGTGTGGTATTTGTCCACTAATCACGATTAACCAATAATCAACAGCGTAGCGTTGTGTTAACAAAGCCAATAATTATTATACTTGACAAAGTATTAACAATAATTTTAGTTATAAACCACTGATCACATTTCACTTTCATTTGCCGCTTTAAATGTGCTGCCGCTAATATATACTCACATTCACAATATATTGCATGGTTTTTTAACGTTCTTACATCTAGCAAAACAACAGTTTAAATCATCTTAACACGACCTACTATCACAATCACAAGAGAATAGAGTTTTGTTACTATTACTACTGAAATAGTAAAATCAAACGTTCACTTGTATGAATAATCTTTGTGTTTAATATAATTTGTATAAACAAATTATTGAATCTAAATAATGATTTGTACTGTACGTCAATTTATTGATACTAATTCTTTTGTCATTTATTTGTAAAAATAACTAACATTTAAATGTTTTGTGTGTCAAATTATTTATATTTAAACATGTTTATATTCAATTGTACAATGAATTAAAGTAAGTTCTCTATTCTCAAAATAATTTCATGTAACGCTTTACTTTCAAAGAGCAAAACTTTGTTAAATCAACCGTAAACATTATTATTTCTAAAATTCAAATTGGCACTTTAAATTTTTTGTTTCTTTATATTCAACTCAATGTCGTATCTGAGTGCACAACTTCGTTTCACACGAAATTCCGTCTGCACAATTCGATGTTAACTGTTTTGCCTGCTATCAGAAACGTGTAAATAAGTGTTTTGACTCTGCTCTACGTAAAGCGCTTAAAGATAAAAGCCGTCTCATACTTTTCTCTCTCATATCACTCTTTCTCTACCTCTACCTCTCAATTCTACTTATACGCCCGATCTCACGCGAGCCGAACGTACCTCGACGTTAATCCACTTTGCCCACCTCAGCAAATACAAGTACATTCACAGACATACACATACACGAAATCAATCGATATAACGCGCGCGAGTGCAAAGGCACATTAAGATCGAGGTACGTTCAGCGGCGAGCACACATGCAGAATGGTATGTTGGTGTACATGAAAGAATTAAATCTCACACACAAGAAAGACATTCTTTTTATAGATTCTCGATTTTTTGCTTTCCGTTCATTATTATATATATACATTCGTACCTACTGATTATTTTGATTACGTTCCTTTTTTTTCTCATGATTATACATATACATATTACATTTAGCCTCACTCTCCATGATATAGCTCTTTTGATTTACGATTTTATTATATTACTGTTACTACTATATACTCTATTCACTGTGTTTCTGAATGCCGCTTAGAGAGACTTGAATTTTATTAGTGGCAATGAATTATATACTCTGATTGATCATAATATACATACATAGATATATACGAAACTCTATAAAGCACTGAGAGCCTCGAAACCTTCGGTGTAGAATGAGCATCTTTTATGATTTCCCTCTTTTTTGACTTAGGTTGCCCGAACTTATTACTACGCTTCGTTTAAATGGAGGTTTCTCATTCCCACTGTTAGCCTCACCAACTTTTATTGTTTTGTTGCCCATTTTTTCTAGAGCTTTTATAATTGAGTCATGCTTTTACAATTCCATACGCCAGTGTTTTTGTTTGTTCTCTATCTCTTTGGATCGCAATATAGTGCGTTAGGTGCTAATCATTCTCATTTTGGTGGCAATTCACGAGGTTAAAAGTTTTTCTCACATCACTCACGGTTGAGAGTTTTTCATTTTGGATTATTAGTATTAACCAAGTCGTGACTTTGCAGTGGTCCCTTCGATTCCCACAATGCTTTTACTAACCGAAGGACAAAGTTTGGCCACTCATATGAGTATTATAATCCGTAACGGTGCACTGATCATGATATTTTTGGCATTGGATATATCAATTTTCAATTATCGAGGTTAAAGATTTTTTTAATTAATAAAGCACAGTTATGAGATTGTCGTTAACAATGGATCGACGTTTTTATTTTATTTAAATTCTCATCCCACTGAAAAATAGTGTTTTTAAAATGAGTATAAATATAACGAAATGCAAACGTTGATCCCTTACGACAAAAAATATTTCTGATTTAAATTCACAGAACTTTTCTAACGATACTAACATTTACATATGGAACAATTTATTAGATTTAAAAACTAAATGAATCAAATTTCCCTGTTAAAATTTGCATAATAATTTTTTTACAGGACTTATTAATACAACAATAGTTTACAATGCACTGCTTTTATTAGAAAAATAGTTTATTTAGTTGAAACACGTTATTAGCTGCTTTATGAGTAGTGATTCAATAAAAAGCTAAATTGTAAAATATTTTATGAAAGAAAATTCGTAAAGTAATTGTATCCAAAGATACGGACGTTTTAGAAAATAATTTTTATTTTATTCATATAAAATCTGATAATGTGAAGGATGATAGACGTTGAGAGAAGTATAGTCAGCAAACTGCTAACAAATTTTAATCCCTAAAGTATATGATTGCAAATGTCGATATTGGTTACTAAAAAAATATATATTCAAAGTGAATAATTTTTTTATTTTTTATTCAAGTCTACTGTACAAAAACTTATTTCGTTCCTTAATAATTATCTAGAAATCCACCGTTATAAAATTATGAAATAATTAATCCGTAAATAAGAAAAGTTTTTTGTTATTTCAACAAATGTATTGGAGCCTATAAACAATAAGATTTTACTCATTGCAAATTAATTATTTTGGAATTTTTCAACGCTGTATCTCTAGATAATTATTCAAGAAACAAAATAAGCTATTGTACATTAAAATTGAATATTAATATTGGGCACTTTGAATGACTATTTGTTTAGTGAACAATATCTACATAAGCAGTTATATAATTTTGAGTTTCAAATTTTTTCCAATTCATTTAACTCTAATTCTTTCAACATCTACTATCCCTCACATTATCAGATCTTATATAAGTAAAATAAGAATTATTTTTTAAAAGGCCTTTATCTTGGAATACAAATAAAAAAATACAAAAATACCTTAATTTTTTAGTTGATTAAGTTTGTATGTACTCTTTGTAGGATTTCTCCATAAGTTTATTTGCAACGATAAAACTGTGGTAAATAATTATAATAAGTAGCTATTTAATTGCTAATATTTGAAATCAATATGAAACCTTAATTTGAATACTGTAAGCTATAAAAATGACAAGTTTAAGCAAAATTGAAATATTTAAAGGGCATTTAAAGGTATTCAGTTTTGTCTTAATTTTCTATCCTTGAAGCTTATATAAAATTAAAATTATGTTTATACATATAGATTTTCAACACTAGAAATTCATCTACTATTGCACATAATTATTTATAACAGTTTTGAAGTTCAAATTTAACTTTGGGCATGCATGGACATTAAAGCCTATACAATTTTAAGATATAGGTCCAATGTCTAGCAAAATATGTGCAGAAAAATTGTGTAAAAAAATAACTTTCATCGTGAGGGGAAGACTATTAATTCATAAAATAGCAAAAATTATTTATTTTTTAATAATATTTACAAAGTTGTAAAATGTACTATTTCTATGATATCTACTATTTTTATATAAAATCTTACAGAATGAAGAGTCCATCCCTCTAGGAGAAAACTATAGTAATTTTTCTACACGATGTTTTGTCACACACTCATTCTCAGCAATATTGAGCAAAATAGAGACCTCATCTCATATTACCGCTAGCGAACTTAAAAAATTCTTATGCAAATTTCAACGAACCCCATTACCATTGTTCTCCACTCACGCGCCCCTTATCAAAACAATATCTCTCTCACTCTCAACTACCCCCACCCAAAAAAGTCGATCAACTAAACCCACCCCCCACCCACGGAATCAAAAAGAATGACGAAAAGCTAAAAAAAGAAAGAAAAAAAAGCCCGCGTTAGACAAAAAACACAAAGTGTGAAAAGAAAAAATGAAAGTACGAGGAGTACGCCAGCATACCATGACCGTTGCAGCAACTCCTGCTGTGCGCCACGCAATCGCTCTTCACCTGCGATACGCAGGGCCCCGGTGCCGGCGGGGCCGGCGATAACGCGGACGCTCAGTCCACCGCATCGACCTCTCACAGTCCCCCGCTCACGCAGGGCCACTCCTCCTCGAATCTACTCGACTGCAAGACCAATCCGGCCCAGTACGTTCTCGTGCAGGGATGGCAGCTGCTGGCCCTCGCTGTCTCATTGTTCCTGC
Organism: Torymus auratus; assembly: GCA_900474315.1. Lineage (NCBI taxonomy): Eukaryota > Metazoa > Arthropoda > Insecta > Hymenoptera > Torymidae > Torymus > Torymus auratus. The sequence goes on along the minus strand of UXGD01004250.1, from coordinate 7,034 downwards.
CCAGGAATAACAGGCTACTGTGGTATCTAAAGCTGCATCTGCAGAGGAACGCCGATACAAAGTGAGTACTGGAGGATTGTTGGGTTGCTGTTGGTATAGGGTGAATGAATAAAAAATTGTAGTTTATATGTAGGTTCTTTGGTTGAAGTTTGACAACACAGAAACATGCCCTATCACGAACAATTTTGTGTATAAATGTCATACTTACGTCATAAATTCATCATCGATGCATTCAAAGTTAATACACATAACAAAAATATTGTTATGTGTAAATACGCATTGTAGCATAATCAAATTTTTATCAAAAATCATTTTCGATGTAGTTAATGAATACTTAAATTAGTTGACCATTCTATGTGTAATAAATAAATTTGTGTACATAAAATATTTTTCAATGATAATTTACTAAAACTTCGTTATGTTTTTCAGATTTTATTGAATGTTAAAAGGCAATAGCTAGGTATTATTTCTAAATTACTTACGTGAGGATACTATCCGTACGTCTTTTTATAATAAAACTCTTCCTAACGATTCTGAATTATGAACGAAATATAGAATCTTTGATAGAACACACGAAAGAAATAGATGAAAAAAAAATCTAACTTTAAACAAAAAGCCAGTTTTGTCGTATAGTAATATTTTATTATAAATTTTTTAAAACGGGATTTGTCAAAGTCTATATTTATATCCGGTATTTTATATTTCTTTGGGTATTCGATTTTAATTTTCAATAAGTATTAGTTATTGCAGCTATCAACAATTTTCGAAATAATAAGCTATTCCGTTGATGAAAATTCAAATATCGAAATATATTAGTAATATAATTTACTATATGTTTATATGATTAATATAAATACATGATTTATTATAAATTATTGTAGCATTTAAACTATTGCATCGTATATAATGAAACAGACACATAAATTAAAAACGATTATTAATACTTCTTATAAAAATTAAGCTTACAACGTTGTCAGTCGCTCAACTATTATCAATCAAAAGAAAACTAAATAGAATTTACACTCGACTCTAACATTTTTTCAAGGAACCCAATCTTCAACTTAATATTCACCCACCAAACAAAACGCCTAATAAACATATTTTCGCCATGGTACACCTTAACCCTTACCTCTTCTGTCCCCTCAGAACGGAATGCGGCAAGTACGCGGCCTACTGCGAGCGGGCGCTCGAGCGGACACTTCAGAACGGCTGTCGCGAGGTGAAGCCCTCGCGCATGGAGGTCCTTTCGATCCTGCTGAAGAATCCGTACCACCACTCGCTGCCGCACTCGATACCCGTGCACTTCCTCAACGGCTCATACCAGGTGGTCAGCTTCGACGGCAGCACCACCATCGAGGAGTTTCTGGCCACGCTCAACCAGGAAATCGGCTGCAGGGACGTACACCACAGCGGATTTACGCTGTTCAGCGATGATCCGATCGAGAAGGATCTCGAACATTTCATCGATCTTCAGGCTAAAGTATGTAGTTGAAATGCAGTTTTTTTGTTATTGGTAATAGGAAAAAGAGTTAAAGGGAAATGCAGTTTGAATGTGTATATATAAGAAGCGAAAACGTGTTTTATTGAAATTAGAAATGTATGCTTGTTTTGGATAAGTTTGTAAACAAGGGTTATATCATTTATTGTTGTAAAAGTATTTTAAGATGTATACTTCATACTTGTAAAATTAGAATCTCAGATTTTTACATAGAAAGATTCTATTTGACATATGAAAGATAATTTTTTCTTTAAATACGCAAAAGCTTATCAAAAGCTTATCCTTCAAATTATTTTTTAATATTTATGTAAGAAATATAGCCAACCTAAAGATGATAAAACTAGTGCTTGACTTTCTATTTATTAATTATTATTAAATTTTTTTTCTCGAATAGTTTAATTCTTCCTATCAATATTTACGTAATTAAATTACGAAAGAATCGACTAAATAAAATCTAATTGCAATTCAATATTCTTTGTTCAGCTATGTGATATAATTTCTAAATGGGAAACGGCGCTACGAGAGAAAGGATCGGGCAAGTTCGAGAACACGAGGGTGATCCAGCTGACGTACAAGTCGCGCTGCTACTGGAGGCACGCTGCCAAGATGGAGACGGATCGCGAGAGGCTACTACTATGCTACCAGGTGAACCAGCAGGTCGTGCAAGGAAAGTTTCCGGTCAATCGTGAACTCGCCTTTGAACTTGCGGCACTGATGGCACAGGTGAGTTTCTTTTTGCTGAAAAAGATGATTATGAGAATGTGTTTATAATGCTTGATTTTCTTTTTGCAGATCGATTACGGAGAATATAACACGGAGAAGGCGCGAGGCAGTGGACCGGGCAGCAACCCTCATCACTTAGTATTACAGGCTCTAGATAAATTTTACCCCGTCAGATATCGCGCAAATATTACTGCTGATCAATTAAGGTGTGTGATAAAACTATTGGTTAGTATACTTCAAAATAAGAAAAATTAATTTATCAAAAATTGTGGTTTTTTTTTCAGAGAGTTGCAAGAGAAGCTTCAGGAAAAGTGGATCTCGCTGAAAGGCCGCAGCGTTCTAGACTGCGTGCGCATCTACCTAACTTGCACCAGGAAGTGGCCGTTCTTCGGTGCAACGCTGTACCAAGCTAAGGTACATTCATTGTCAAAATTTTTCTATTTTTATCTCTCAACCAAAATAAACACATCTAACCGTATTACTTGAATAGCTGAAACAGCCGGATCCGCAGACGGTGTGGATTGCAGTGTCGGAGGAAAGCGTGACGCTGCTCGAACTGCAGACTATGGGCGTGATGTGCCGCTACAATTACGCTAACATTGTCACGTTCGGCGGTTGTCTCGACGACTTCATGCTCGTGGCCTGTCCAGATGAAGGTGCTGCTGAGCAGAAGCTCCTGTTCGCTTTGAGCAAACCGAAGGTGATTGAAAGAATTTATTTTTTATCTGACTTTAAGAGATATGTTTTATTAATGGTTTTACTAATGTTTTTCATTTATGTTTTTGCAGATATTAGAAATTACTTTACTAATAGCGGACTATATGAATGCCTTGGGTCACACTCTGCCCGGAACGCCACAGATGAATACGCTGACGCGAAACGGCTCGCATCGGTCCATAAAATCCACTCTGCGAACGGGAACTGGTACTTAAACCTTCATCAATTTATTTAACTGTTTCTGGCTACAATAATTTAAGTTGATGTTTGCTAATTTTATTCTTGTAGGTTCAAGCTGCGTACCTACACAGCCCGACATCCTGAAGTCCACGCCTGACCACCAGCGGCCATGAGATAGCAGCTTCAATCGGTTGGAGGACTCTGAGTTATTTTATACGTGCAAACAGTCTGGCTCTATCCGTGCCATGCGTTATTCGAAGGTACTAAAGCATACACCCTAGACGTTACAAAGTACGCTTTGTAAATAATATAAAAAATAGAAAACGGCGTAAACTGTTCTAACGAACGCACGGTGATCCGAAATTATACATAGACTTAGACGTGTGTGAGGAAATAAAAGTATAGATAACTAAATCGCAACGTAGAACTAATTGAGAGAAAAAAGAGCGAAAACGATACACTGCCTAATTTAGAAGAATTTTGTTACACGAATCGAGTAGAAGTTCGGATCGACGAGCGGGAGAGCGAAAGTGAAGACGAAGAATCAGTTAAGCTATATGTCGTGCTCCGACGATGTTTTTGCTACACTATATTTATACTCCTCGATAAGCGTGAGGCGTCGAAGTGAGAAAAAGAGTCGTTGTACATAGTAGCATGTAGTCCGCTGGATGTTTAGACGAGTAAATAGACAGGCGCGAAAAACGAGAGACTCAACGCAATTGGTCGAGTATAAGGACTGAAGATGGCTAATTAAAAGCACTTTTACAATTTTTGAAAAATCACGTTGCGATCTTGGTGTAATGAAGCGGTGAGATTCTTTTAGAGACGAATTTTTCGGGCCTTGTTAAAGTAAAATGTGAACTAGGAAAAGAAAATTCTTAGATTAAGCGAAAGCGAAAGTAGTTTTTTAAATATCGCAACGTGGTTCTGTTTTTCAACAAGTATCGACACTTCTTGCCAAAATTACCCGGAAAAAAGATGTATGCTGACATTTTGTATGCACATAATTTAAAAAGTTATTCCGTCATTTTCATACTCTGTCTCTTGTCAAGGTTGCAATGCTATTTTTGTAACTCTATTTTTCTAAATGTATTTAGATTTTGTTCTTGTTTCTACAAATGTTTACATATAAATGCATATTTGGCCTATAATAGTAATTCTCCTTTTTTTAAGAAATGCAGGATTTCGCGCAGGATCCGCCAACGATGCAAGAATTCAGTGTTTCTCTCACGGCATGTTCAAACGGATTTTCGATTATTTATAGTAAATTATAAAAATATTTTTTATTGATTATTATAGAAGTTTATTTTATATATTTCATGGATTGGAACGTACCAATTACATAGTATTACCGATTTATAAACAGAATTACACATACATCTTTTTCTTGGATATATAGCCCTTTTCAAGACTAGAAAATGTAACGGATCCCTACTCAAAGTGGGATCGTGTTAAATAATGTGAAAACGTATTCGGCGTCTTTTCTAAAAATATAAATTGTTCAATGAAAACCTCGAAACTCGTTTCTCGACTGTTTTTAGTTTTTTTTAGATTATACGTGAAAATGTATTGCCATAATTGCAGGGTGCCTAAAAATAATAAATCTTTAAACGGAAGTAACTAATATCTTTGTAAGTACGATTGTAACAAACGTGCAACGATCGCACCTATTGAACTTTGAGACAAAGTTTTGTTATTCCGGTAATAGCTAGTCTTATTGAATCGCTTAATTTATTTATAAGTATGTTCGAGCGCAATTTTCTTTTAAAATTATGACGAAATAGTCACAAAGGAATCAATTACATTTTCTTAAGAGGCAAGATCGATTTGAAAAAAATTATTCCTTTGACGTGGGCTATATCTTTGTTTTATTTATTGTTTTAACGAAAACTTGCAATTTCAATTGTTGTAGTAAATATAATTTTTTTCCTATTGGAAACTATAATTTAAAATTTCTTTATACAAAATTTTAAAGTGTTATGATTTACTAAATCTTTTTAGTGCTTTTTTTGACGATGACGTGTTGTTAATATAATTTTTAGACGAAGAAAATAAATTCTAATTAGTTCTATGAACAAATTCTTTTTGCTATTAGTACAAGTATTTTGAATAATTTATACGTATGACCACGTTAATTTTGTATGACTATCACACAAAGTTTACATGTAAAATAATTGTAGTACGAATGTCGTGTGTTTGATAAGTTTAAAAATGAAAGATGATTGTGTCCTCTTGCATAAATGTATATTAAAAGTGCGTAATGTATTTACATATAAACATACACAAATAATTTTTCGTTTTTCTTTTTTGTATTACTAGAATAACGGATATTATTAAGCGTTCGATGCTAAGTTGATATAGAAGTTTTGTACACACGCGCTTGTCATGCCCTAATTAACTAGCAAAAGTCTTCCTTTACTGAATAACCGCAAATGAAAATATTCTATGTATAGCAAAACGTAAAAAAAAAGAAAATAATGGGGCTTTCGTGCAATACGTACAAGACTCCTATAACACAATTCTTAGAGATCGCATGAAACATGAGAAAAAATTAAGGACTACGGAGTTTCTGATCTAATTTGATATCTGACAAAGTAAAAAATAGTTTGGAGTAAAGAAAGCGAAATACGAAGAGCCTCGCTATTTTGAATATTTTTCAACATGAAGAAAATAATAACGTTAGCTTGAATTAAAAAAAAAACTGAAATAACAAATCCTTGAAATCGGAGAATTAGCGCTAGTTTAGTCGCGAGAAAGAAAAAAAAACTGTTGTAGAATCATGTTGAACGGGAGGAGGCAGCAGTACAAACGAGAAAATGGTGAAATGAAATTTACGATGAAGAAAAATATGACACTTTGTCCTTAGTTTTTTATACACGAGAGAGGCGTAACGACGTCGGTGCTTGGCACCTTTGTACGACATTATATATCGCGAACTGTGGAATAACGAGGAAACAAAAACTTACTCATTTTGTATATAATTATTACTGTATGTAAGCGAAATATATAATTATACGTCGAGAACATGCAGTGGGTAAACGAAAAATTGACAGGATAATCTTTTTGTCAAAAGAAATAATGGGAAAATTGCCAAGCATGGTGTACACTGTGCGTTCTGTAGATCTTTATTTATTATTTATTTGCAACGTAAATCGACGCTAGATGCGTAAACAATGTACGACAGAAATTATGATACATTGTACTATTGTACAAATAATAAATATATTATGCTCGAATGTGTATAAGATAACCATCTACTTATTATTATTTCTGCTATGATTATCCTGATTTACATCCTTAATTGATTCTCACATACCTCTAAATCGAGCATGAGAGCCTTATTACACACATCCACTTCCTAGAGTGTGTACACTTTTTTTATTATTTCAAAGTGAAAATCATCCTAAATGGTCACTCAAGTTGCGTAAGTATGAGGAACTTAAATACAGATCCGCAAGTAACTCACCAACAGCTAGTCTAAACAATCAGTATAATAAACATGAATAACCCTCTTCCATTGGATCTATACATGAACTAAAAAACTGAAGAATAAAAGATTTTGACTATTAGGTATGTAAAGAGACATATATAACTGAAAATCTCAGTGACTTTTTACCCCTGAAACTCCGTCAAAAATTTAGAAAGTTTACCCTTACTTCTATCACCCAAAGCCCATTTTTCCTTAATTTTAAGTACGTAAAATGGTTTGATAACGTCACTATCCCATCAAGCAAGTGCCATTATGCTGGGACCCTTAAACTGTTTGACAAGGGTGCGGAAGGTGATTATTTAGCTCATGTGACGTTTTTCGCACGAGCGAAGCGAGTGAGAAAAGTCACACGAGCTAAAAATCTTCTTACGCATCAGTTTCGAACCGTATTTTATACCACGAGAGCCGAATAATCATATTAAAGTT
>UXGD01004249.1:0-17683 GCA_900474315.1 Torymus auratus | reverse complement strand
TTGATATTGTATCGAAAATTATATATAAATATTGTATCGATTATTGTCTTGAATATTGAGGCAAGACAATACAATATTAAGATTAATCTTGCTAGGTATTGAGCTGGCTGCGGCATGATTATCAAAAATTATTAAAATCGCATATTGTATAAATGATTTTAATGTGACATGTATGAAAAGAATAGAACATAAACAAATGTAATGCGTTGCAAAGAGAGTCAGATTATTTTATGATTATTACAAAAACACTTCACAGAATAGAATAAAATGGTTTAAAAAGTGATTTTGGTATTATTTATTTCTCTCGGGGCATTCTCGTTTACTGAGGAACAATAATTACCATAGAACTTTACGTAATTTCACATTAAACTTCCCGAAACTTTGCCATTCCTATCCTTTAACTTCCAAAAACACTCCCCTACCATCCTCCCAGCATCACACCTCAGCACGATTGACTTGCGATTGATGTGCCCCCGAGCGATCCCTCTACAAACGAGCGCCTCATATACCACTCCCATCGGCGCACTTGTTACTCCATCCTCCCACCTCGGCAAAACAAAAACGCGCTCAAAGTGCGAAAATAAGAGCCCGAGCGGATACGGGCCCTCGTAAATCAGGCTTTAGCGCTTTTCGCGCAAAAAGCGAGTAAACAATGCTGCTAGCGCGCGTGCCCCCGAGTGTATATGTGTGTCCGGTTAATGAGCGGTGCTCGTAAATCGTACGAAGAGAAGAAGAAGAAGATGGGCCCCGGACGTACACACTCGCGGGCGATTGTTTCCGCGTTGCGGGCGTGTATCGCAGGTCTTTTGTTTTTGTCGTATAGTCGTCGGAGTATAGCGAGAGGTGTGTTATTTACGATTCGTATTTGCAATTCTATGTGTGGGGTGGGGGATGGGGTGGAGAGATTGTTAGGGCGCGGGGCTTCGTTATATGAGGCGATGGAGTTGATGCGAGGATAAATAACATGGGTGGCGTCGGGGCAGTCGTTATATAGGATTTTTTTAGGTGTGAATGTGTAAAAATTGGTGTTTTGATAGGTTTTGGAGTGGATGCGAGGTGGGTTTACTTTGATGTATATTAGTTGCGAGATGCTGATGTTATTATTTTAATGTTTAGAAATTTTTTTTCATTAGACACTTTTTTATAATAATAAGTAAAGAATGTATGGACTTCCTTTAATATTTTTTAAGTATGCAGCATAGTTAGCTAAGAGCTATTATAATAGATAACGAATTCATAATGATGAATACATTTTTCTAATGATATTCAAGTGCTATATTCGATGTATAGAAATGATTTGAATAAAGAATTATTATCAAGACATCTAGATTCATAATAAAATAGCAGTTTTAATTTGTATCTAATATTTATATAAAAGTTTTAAATAAGCAACTGTTTTTATATTTTTATTTTATAAATGTTTAATGTCAAAAACAAATTTAAATATTAATAATCAATATAGTGAGTATAGGTATAATTATCGGGTATCGTATATTAAGGGTATATGGTAACAATGAGAAATGCATAATTTTTGAAATATCAACAAGAATATCTTTATTTCATGAATAAATTTCAGTTAATGATCGATAAATTTTTCACATTATCAACCATAGAAACAGAAGAAAAGAGAATAAAACATATATATAATATCTATACACATAAACGTAACAGCATATAATTGACACCCACTCGGATCAACCGGCCCGCTCGACACTCTTCATCTTCGATAAAGGCACCTTACGCGACCATCCTGACCCACATCCTTTACCCGCTTTAGACGTAGACAGCGGGGTAGGAGTAGTAGGACGCGTATGGTTGGTAGGCGTAGGGCAGGCTGGCGGCGTAGCTGTAGGCTACTGGGGCGGCGTAGGGGGCGCTGTAGGCAGCGGTGTAAGCCGGTGCGGCGTAAGCTCCATAGACGAATCCACGCTTGCCACGGGCCTGTTGCGTCTGATCGGCGGCGGCGTTAGCCGATGGCTCGATTTCCTTCACCTGCTCCAACTTGGTGGGGGCGGCGGGTACGGCGGATTCTTCGGCGGCGCTGGCGAGGGCGACGAAGGCCACGAGGACGATTGCCTGCAAGAAACGAGGAAAGTTTCGTGAGTTAGCTGTATGTAATATAGGCGAGCGAGTGATGTGTTGTCGGTGCTGGATGGATCGGTTGTACGTGGTTGTCGTACGAAAGCGAGAGTGCGTTGCAGGTTGGGAAAGAACAGAGAGAATGGGATTTTTTGGAGTAGGTGGTGGGATTGTGGAATGCGGGATGTGGAGTGGGGTGGAAGATGGATGGTGTGGATGAGGATTTGAGTTAGAAATTCTAAAATTTTTGAAGAAGCTAATGTTGGCGATATGCACTTGGAATGGTTGTAAGTTTGATTTGAGTTAAGAAACTTGTATTTTGTAAGAAATGTTATTAAAAAATAGTTTGATTGAAGATTATTGAGATGGATCTATGAAATATGTTTTCAATCATGTAACGAGACTATTAATGTTTTTGCTATCGTAATTGTATAAGTATAATGTGACGGAACAGTCTTAATATTAATAAAAAATCTAAGAAAATTTAAGGCTTTTAGAGTTTATCTGAAATGTGTTTAGAATGAGATCGTTAAACGTTTCATACAAAGTTAATATAATTGAGATGTAACATCAATATTTGAGTAATTAGAGTATACAAAGTGTACTAGGAATGACAGTAGTTTAATAAAAGCACGTCTAATCAATTACAACAAAATAGTTAAAAGTAAGACAATTCGATTCTAAACGATGTAATTGTATTCCGAGAAATAATGGCACTGTAATACTCACAACGAAGAATTTCATGTTGGCGGTTGAGGGGGGTTGTGTGGTTGTCTTGCTAAAAGCTGAAGAACTAGCTGATTGCTTTGATTGCTGCGAGAGCTGACTGATGCCTCCAACTTTTCGCCTGGCTGCTTTTATACTCCCGATCGTCAGTCTCATCGTCCTCACACCACCACCCCCACCGTCGTCGCCGCACCATTGGACACACAAGCTCGCGCAACGATTGCGAGGACACCGCGAGCGGCCATCATGTAGCAAGAGAGGAGGCGCGTGTCCAGCGTAAGCAGCGCATTGACGGGGGTTGTGGGGCCTTGGACGTCGGCCAAACGCAGCGCGTCGGCGTTGTTGTGATGCGCGACGCGATCGTCCACGTTGAGACATAGGTATAATACGCGCTGGAGAGTTTTACTTATACTTACATGTTTGATTGACGCTCCGCGTGCGGCATTCGTTGCTCGAGAGCTAAGCGCTGCTTCGGAGAACCGGCGACGTAGTTGTGTATGCAGGGCGTGGCGCGTATATGGTGAGCATATATAGTGTGCACACTATTGAGCTTTTTGGCGGTCGCGCTACTTATATGAGCGTTACTTAATTAATTGGCGCGGTGATGTCAGGGTTACCAGATGGAATGTTTGTGAGCGCAAGGATGTGTTGGTTAGCTGATTTGTTTTTTTGTTTTTTCGTCTGCAGAGGTGCCGGTATTATTGCTTGTAGTAAACAATCGCTAAGTGCGATTGGGCGAAGTACATTCTGGAATATAAATATGTTTGATTATGCATTGGGTGTCGTTGGGTTTGTTTATCCGAATTGAATTGAAAAAGGAATGTGCGGTTTAAAAATAGGTTTGAGATGGTTTCCATAACGGAGATGGCTTGGCTTTTTTAATCGATTGTTTGAAACAGCATGCATGTAAGAAGCAGGATTGATACGATTTGGAGGTAATGCGGGGTGTGATCATGCAAACGTATAATATAAAACGTCGTGATTACGTTGAATATACGCACCGGGAGAGCGTCAGGGATGCGGATCATAAATTCGGCTCGAATTTTAAGATGTATTTTTGGACGTAGAAATATGAAGAAAGCTGCGATAATAGACCTTAGTGCTCCAAAAAACTCTAGTTTATGGACATTATTTGCATTATTTTGACAAATTCTTTTTAAAAAGCCTCTCCTTGAATCCGAAACCATTTAATTTTGCAATGTCTTAAATACCGTTTCAAGTAAAGAAAATAAAACTATAGAAAACGATATTTAATTTGCTTTTTCCAGAATTAAAAAATATTGATTCGTTTCGAAGTAATGAAAGTTTAAAATTGAGCAACGAAAATGCATCAAAATATGCATGACTTTAAGCCGCGAATTTTAGGTATTTAACAGGGTATTTTATTTCTCAAATCAATATTTTTTAATTCAAAAAGCAAATTAAAGATTTTTATCTCTAGTTTTATTTTCTCTACTTGAAATAATATTTAAGACTTTGCAACATTAAATGGTTACGGTTTAAAGAAGAGGCTTTTTTAAGAGATTTTTTTTAAATAATGCCAATAACTTAAGTTTTTTGAAGCATTAAGGTCCAATATTGCAGATTTCTTAATGTTTCTACGTTCAAAAACATATCCTGAAGTTTGAATCGAATCCGTCATCCGGATCCCTGACACTCTCCTCATGGTCAGCTCGATGGTCAGTCAATAAAAAATTTTTATTTTGATAATAAAAGTGAAAACAATATTTTAGAGAATTGAAACCGATCTCTCTGGAACCGATCGAAAGTTTAAATAAAATAAAATTAGGTAAACGTTATAAGTAATGAATGATGCTACTGTATTCTCATTCAACTATTGAACTTCGAATCCTTTTCCTTGCGCTCATTTAAAAGTATCAAATTCTTATAGAGTTTTGTTTAAATATCCAAAGCTCCAAATTGCGTCAATCTCATCAGACTGTATGCAGCGATTATCATTTTAAGTTTTATTTTCCTTATTCGGCAATTCCGATAAAAAATAAGAAAATTCTTTTCGAATTTCTTCATGCTATTTTAAAAAAAGGTTGATTGCTTATTTTTAATCTTTATAAATAAATCATTCAATGACACGTATAAGTTTCAAATCAAAATAGCAGAACATCAGCTCCTAAACCTATCTCTTTAACACATTCATCTGTTCAGCAAATTCCGCCACCCATAAATCCCCGAACTCGATCACGAGAGACCTAAAAATGTCATCTCCAACATCCATAATTACTCCGAAAAACCCACTCTAAATTACACCCTTTCACCCGGCCGTCAAATAAACCGCGGGACATATATCGGCGAACCTTGCACACTCGCAAAGCGAAAAATCCAATTTATAATCAGTTCATTATCATGCGCGAAGAAGCCCTTCGAGGAAACGAGATCGCCGAAATCCATCGTAACATAATACACATCCGATCCTCTCACGGACGTCGGCAGCGCTTTTACGAGGGATCGGGTTCTATATAGGTACGCGTGTGTATATCGCGGCCCAATAATCCGCGACGCGCGGCAAAAACGAAAAGCGCGCCCTCGGGCGTTTTAATCTCTCCCCGGCGGGAGAGAAAGGCGAAAGAAAGAGAGAGAGAAAGACAAAGCGGCAAAATAGAGCCTATATACGCGAAGGGACGGGCGCGCCGCATGGGGTCCTCCACCTTCTCGTCGTCGTCGGAAGCAAAAGGAACGCGTGCGCGAGTGCGAGCGTATTTTTGGCAGGATATTACGGGCGGAAAGCGAGGGAGAGAAAGAGAGAAAGTGAAAGAAAGGAGCTGGAAGAGGTCGGGTTTATTCTTGCCTATGGTGCTACGAATTAAAGGGATCTTTTAAAGGGTCGTTATTTAATTTTACGCTATGGTTATTGTGATGCTTGAAACTTTTTGTAAAGGGAATGAATGGTATAGGAGTTTGTATAAAGATTATAATGTGAATAGGTGGATGCTAATTTATTTCATGAGAAACAGTTAATTATGAGGTTATTTACAAGAATAAGGATAACTTTCTGAAGAAATCGCATAGATTATTTACTTTTCTAAAGCAGAAGAGATTATAAAATCATTTTTTAAGGTAAAAAAAATGTGCGACAGCGGTTATAACGTTATTCACTACTATGATATAATATATATATAAATTTGTCAGATGATCGTGTAATTAGATCATCATTTTTTTTAAGAGAGCGAGAATCAAATAGTCTAATGTTTATTCATCAAAATTGAATGCGAAAAAAATTATGCATGCATTTCTTTATTCATTTCCATTGAGCCGATTGTTATATAAGCCGATGTTACTTTGAATAACAATTATTTTATAAATGCTTTGACGTTGTATTTCACATTTGCATTCATACCGCATAAGGTGCATAAATTTGTAGTTATCATGCATACGTCAAGAGCCATATAATGTTTTAAAGATAGTAGAATTTATTGCGCATTTGTTGATTTAAGAGTATATGTATGAAAGAAAGTCGCATGAAATCCTAAGTGTTTCTGACTCTTCGCGTGGTTCAATATTCGATTGAAACCGCAATATTCTCTATAAAAAATATTTATGTGTACAAGTAATACATCTTTTATCAAATATAATATCTAAGTAAACTTAATCTCCACACGCACACACTACGCGATTTAATGAAATAATTAGCGGGCCGAAATAGCCTGTTTCACGCCGATTAAAAATCCTATACACGTTCGCGTCAGCTAAATCTCGAGTGAAAGCCCCACGCAGACGGTATGGGGAAAAAGGTCTACGTGAATTAAAAGCCAACCGACGAGATAAAGGCAAATTTAAACATACACGCGCGCTCGCACAGACAAAAATAAATACACAGCCGAGGAGAATCAAGAGTGAAGACGCATCACACGCCGGTGAGTACAGAACAAAAAAAATACGCGCAGAGAGAATGAAACTTCGGACGTGAGAAGTGTCTACCGTGTAGTTCCATTTCGGCGATCATTCGTGTGTTTATGCCGCATGGGCGACGAGACATCTCTCCAGTCTCGAGATTAGGCATATATATATACGTACACGTTTGTGCTTTGGTAGGCCGACAGGCGTTAAATTCCTGCTAAGTAAAAAAACGAAAAAAAAGCCGTAAGGTAAACGTCGAGAGTGACCACGCGAGAGACGTTCGTCAGAAGGTAAATATATACATTCCAATCTTCTAGTTATCAAGAATTTGAACAGCCCGACTACTGCGATCGCCAACGATGTTCAAGTGGAGATCTTCGATCTTCGATTGATATGTTTTTTAGGAAGTCTATTAAAATGAAGGAAATTTGAAAAAAATTTGGGTTGTAATGTAAATATGTTTTATCTATCTTACTGATATGATCATTGATTTGTTTCAAATTAATTTTTTCGATGCCGTATTTTCTCTAATTCACTAATGAGTATTTGATTGTTAATGTAAATGAAAACTTACTTATTCTGCAGAACTCTACACTGACAGAAAAAAATATGAAAAACTCCTATGTTGTCTGGTAAACTGACCATATGTACCTACTATAAACCCAAATTTTTCCCATGTGAAATAGCAATATTTCCTAGTTTCTCTGGTAATTTTTACCAGTTCACTGGCACAAATTATTATGTAGTTTATGAAAAATTGGCATTTAACAATTTTTCATATTTTCTTTTTCTGTCAGTGTAACAATTTATTTAATAAAAAACTGATTGTTCGATTTGTAACCTACATTATCCATTTACAACATTCAAATCCCCACACACATACGTTATCTCATCACCAGCTTACTCCTGCCGCATTCACGAAAACGCATACACAGAATGGGCTAAATAAATAATTCATAAAAGCGAGTGTTAAATTGAGGTGAAAAATATCGCCGGTCATCCGTTACCCAATACCCGCGCGTACAATCCCCGTAACAAAGCCGATCTCAAAGAAAGCATCTCCCCCTCCTCATTCACATTTAAAGCACACACACACAGCGCACCCGATACGATCCTAGAAAGAAAGTACCCGAATTTTCCTTTCAAAGCACTCGTGTCACGTATAGATCTAACGCTCGCGCGCAGGTATCCTCTTGCCAAGGGTTGCCATCCCTCTCAATACCTACACGCGAGCATTAGCCATTCACGTGGCAGCTCCGTTTCATTGTCATCCCTTCTCACGTATCTTCTTCTTCTTCTCGCCTAACATTATTTACCAGACCCCGAAAAAAGATGTACGCGCTTGAGTGTATATATAAGCGTATGTATATATATGAAAGTCGCTCTTGTCCGCGGTGGAGAGGAGAAAAAATAACGCAGTCGCGCGCGAGGAATGCTAATATATACGTATAAGATATATATACACACACACTCGGCAACGGTAAAATGCAAGCGTTTCCAAAATAATGCAGAGCCGGCGGTGTTATATTGTTGCATTCATGGAAATCCGCGCGTTAATATAATCGGTGAAAATGCGCATAGCGCTGACAAGAGACGACTCGAGGCACTCGCGAAAGTAATGAATGCGCATTTGGTTATTCGAGCGCGCACTGGGAAGTCATTTTTTTCAGCTTCTCGCTGTGCTTCTTTCCTTGTTCAGAGCTGAGAGAGCGTGTTGTGTAAGTTTAGGTGGTCGTGTTTTCCTGCTCGTTTGGCTTCTTTGTCTTGTAATTACGCTGCACGTCGTTTCGGTTGCAGTAGGTTAGTAAAGACCTAGTTAATAGGTGATAAATGCAATTTTTAAACGATTGCGCGCGTGTTTTTACGGGATTTTCTTAACTTTGTTATGAACTTTTTGTATTTCTTGAAAGACTTTTAACAGATCTTTTTTCAAACAATTGAGTGCAGAACAAAAACAAAATTACGATAACTGATACAAAAGAATATTGCGCAACAAAAAAGTTCTATGCTAAACCTCCAGCCAAAAGGCGCATAAACACACCAATCTTGAATAATACAAAGCTCACCTACCAATAAACCTACAATCCCAAATACCAAACATACACGCACTGCAATTATTCACTACACGTATACCCGTCGCGCGGCCAGCAGTCTTTTACCATTCCACCGATACCAATTATCTCTGAATTTGAATAACAAGCCACAAGCCCGAGTGAAAACTCTCCTTACATAACTCCCGCGCACGCGCTTCAATATACATTAGAACTCGCTTCACTCCTGGCATCACGCGCTAAGGTCGCGGCCGTCGCGACGCGGCGATTGAAAATCCGAATTGCCATTGACCCCCTAACGAGGACGCTCGTGAGCGTGCGGTAATTGATTCTCATTTGCGCCTGGGCATCATGCGTACTTATACCTACATAATTGTGAATTCAGTGGCTGTGCTGTCGACGAGGCGAGTATATATTGCGGACAGTCCGAGGCGGCGGGCTTAGTAAGCGACTTGGTACGGGAGTGGTTGGGTCGACGGCGAGTGGTATTTTTTTTTCTTTGTCGGAGTGCCAATGTTACGGGTGATGGGTCGGTATCTAATTGGCGCGGGGTTGATTGATTATGGGTAATGTTGTAATTAGGGGGCGAGGTGGGGGGGAAAGTAGTTGGCTATACTTTTGTGTTTATAAACTAGTTTATTTTTTAACATATTATAATAGTTGGTAACGGTTATAGCGTTTAGTTTTAATAAAACCGTCGATGCTTTATTTAAAATAATAAGAAAACTAATAAAATAGTTGACGCGAATATTGTGTTCATCATTGTAACAAAAAATCAATGGTTTAACTATTTCTAATTCATTTATCTTTACTATTACATGTTTCTGAATGGCGCGGATGGTATTTAACCAATTATTCATAATAACAAATATCATCACCAACCAATAACTTTTTCTAAACCTACACTAAAACATTACATATCTTATATAACAAAAAATAAGAATTTTCATTAAATGTTTTGTCGGTTTCCTTCAATAATATTTGCGCGTTAATTCGTCATCTTACAACAACAAAACACAAACCCTCATTCCACTACAAAAATCCATCAAGCCCCATAACTATCCACGAGAGCTCGACATTTCCACAAAACCGTCAACCCGCATTCTCGAAAGATTGAAAGCCACACGCACAACTCCTCACTGTCGCCGCTTCCAAAAGCGTCTTAGAAGCGCCGCAAACTGCCCCATCATATCATCTCTCTCTTACCTTAAACAGCGCGTTAAGCGTTTCGGTGGCAATTGCAGCTCTACCCACAACGTCATCTCCTCTCTCTCTCTCTCTTGCAACATTATACGTTATAATACCGCGCGCTCGCCCGCCGCGATTAAGCACCGCGATGCGCGCGCGGCCACAGCGCATATTACGCTTATCGTCGGCGCTTTATCGGCATAAACAAAAGCGGCTCGCGCGGCTCATTCCGTGCCGAGATTACAGATTGATAGCGCGCGGGTGAGACGTGCGCGCGGCGGAAGATGCAAAGGAGAGAGGATGCGCATAGAGAGAGAAAACTGAATGAACGGTGAGGGGGGTTGTCGTCGGCGGCGCGTTCGACAATGAAAAATTAGCGGGTAAATAGAGGGAGAAAGACTGATAAGTCGGAGGTGATTGTCGTGTGTCTATTTGTGGAATTTTAGTAGTAACGTGAATGGGGATTAGTTTGTTGGAGTTCAAAAATAGATAGGGAAGTGTATGTGCGGTGATTAAGGTGAAATTAAAGAGTTTAGAGGATTGTTGGAAAAATACAGGTTGCGATTATGGAAGTGAGAAGGAACATGTATGATGAATGCATGTTGTTTCGAATTGTTATGTTAGGATACATATTAAGAGCATATAATCCTTATATAAGTTTACGAGGAATGTCACGTATTAAATACGTTGGGAGTCCAGTGCAATGTCACGTGCTTGTATGGTATACTACACAGGAAAAATACAAAGATTAGTATATTATAGTTCTGGAATTTTTTCTACCGCATGAACTACTGAAGTCATAAAACAATCGTGTTTACATATGTTTATTTTGTATTATAATGCATTAATTCTTATAAATTCATTTCATTTGTAATTGTAAATATATTTTCTTCATTTATTATAGCTTAATCAATCTCCAAAACTGCACTCCCACCATTGTTTCATTTTCGGAAAAAAATCACAATACTTAATCCACATGATACACTCCCAAACCTCGCACACTATAGCACAAAATTTCCAGCCCTATCCAATAAATTACAATTTTTATCTGCACACCTTCCTCTGCTAAACAAACTCTCCAGCGAGTTGCAGCAGCAACAACACTCATGTGTAAACCTCATATACGGGGCTCGTATTATCATCTCTCGCTAGCGTAATTTGTGTTTGTCTTCCTCGTGCTCTATGCGCGCATGATTAGCCGTACACTTCTATGTACATACATTGCATGCTATAGCATGCGCATACAACACCAGCTTATGTAAGCGCGCGGACGAATTCAATGCTGCTGCGGTGCTGCCGGCGTGTGAAAACAAGGCTGTATGTACTTTTTTCAAGTGCCGTGCGAGCACAATGAGCAAATTGATATTGTGCGGCTGCGCGCTCGAACGATCGGGTGTTTGCAGACGTAGCGGATAGGTGTAATGAATTTTAAGTAGAATAAAAGTGTATGTTTGTTATTTGCGAGGACCTGGGTGGGTATTTTTAGAAGCGCGCGAAGTTGATGTATGATCGTAATTGATTATAAATCGAATGTTGGTTAATAATGTGATGTGTGTACGTGATATTTATATAATGTTCGAAGTTGTGGATAATTGAGTGTCGAAGTTTGATGTTTTCATTTAAGTGCAGTATTGCAAAAGCGTGCAAAAACACGCCGAAGTACTAATGATTATGTTTTCTAATTAAAGGCTATCTTAATTAAGAATCCATAAAAATCGTATGTATCTACAAATGATAAAACCAATATAGCGCGCACGCGTATAGACGTGTGTGGCAACATCGATCCTTGTAACACTTATATTTTTTCCATTTATACGTATACACAAACCGCTCGCGCGTACATATAATAATCTAATAAAAAATTTTATTTATCTTAATGGCGCGTTATATACTCGCGAGAGAGAGAGAGAAACAAGGCGTGCGAACGCACCGCGAGATCTATAAAATTAATAAGCTAAAATGATTGAACTACCTCGCATTCCATTACGCCATCGCTTCTTTACTCTATATACACACACATTTTGTCTGAAAAAAATGGCTATATCACTTCCTCCCGCGTTTATATTCTTTCGACACGCAGTTCGAAAATCACTCGTCGCCGTGCCGATAAAGTAAGTCATTTTCCGGTACGCCGCGCCGGCCTGGAAATAGGCTAACCCGCGCGCAACACGGCACACGCCCCCTCGTCTATATATGCGAGAAAACACGTGCGAGAATATGCCTTTATGCGGCGCGCAGATGCGGAGCCGCTGGTGTAACCCAGTTTTGGGCTTTAGAATGCGCGAGAGGAAAGGAAGAGTTCTCTTATATTCTTTCGTAATAAAAGTCGGAATTTTTAATGGTCGGGAGCTAGTTCGGGGGGGATTTATGTGTGTTAGAATAATATTGGTGCAAGGCGTTTAGGTTAATTTACAGGCGGAAGCGAAATGTGACTATTTTTGTTGGCTGTCTTTATTGGGCTTTGCGCGTGTTTTGTAATAAGATGCTTTTTATGGCCGATGCATTGTTTAAGGAAAAGTTTAATTTTGTCCGTAGTTTGTTTAAAAATCATAGGATTGTTGAAATAAATGTCACGTGCTGAGATTAGCATGCATATTTATGTTAGTAGCTTCGTAGCGAACTTGTTATCTAGGTAGTTTATCATCAATGTAGTTTCTTTATTGACCATTTGAAGTCTTGCTAAGGAAACTTCTTGTCTTCATGTCCTTTCGTGAAATTTTGTATGCTCGTTGAGACGAGATAATATTTCTTCCTAAGACTTCACGTTTATAATTTCTACCCCATATTTGGAAGTGAAAAGCTTATACTAATGTTTATACTAATGTTTATTAACCAGAGTAAATGTACAAGTATATACAAATTTACAATTACATATTTAATCCAGCAGAGGAAATAATTCCTGTTCGCT
Source organism: Torymus auratus (assembly GCA_900474315.1). Classification (NCBI taxonomy): domain Eukaryota; kingdom Metazoa; phylum Arthropoda; class Insecta; order Hymenoptera; family Torymidae; genus Torymus; species Torymus auratus. The sequence continues at coordinate 4,879 of UXGD01004249.1, read as the reverse complement.
GGTCCGACGTACTTAAAAATTAACTTAAAACTAAAATAAAGTTGGTTAGTAGTTTGTTGACACTTACATGAATAATTAATTTAAAGTGAATTTGGTTAGGAGTTTTTTGGCTTTTATAAGCTTAACAAATTTCTAAGTGTTGTATTAGGTGTTTCCTCTTATCCATTTCCTCTTATCCATTGTTTTAGTTTTATTTTTTTGGTGTGCTTGTGTATAATTGTTTTCAATTCATTTGGTAGGTTATTGAACTGCATTATTGCTCTAATATAACTGTTTTTGTGCTAATGGTCAAGTATCTTCTTGGAATTTGTATACTTTTTTCTTTTTAAAATACATGTAACAGTTATGTAATATGTATGCTTTTGCTTGAAAGTTAAGGCAATTTACCATTTTTAAATTCTTCAACCAATCATATTACATAAATATAACAAAATTAATCTTGATATTGTATTGTCTGGCTTCAAATATTAAAGACAATAATCGATACAATATTTCTATACAGCTTTCGATACAATATCAAGATTGTGATGACACGAATATAAAGAATCTTGTCTTGCATTGAAAATAACTTAATATTTTCTAATTAATAAACTTCAGTAGTTGCTGATTACCATCTACTGACGAGATGTGTGCCGCGCTCCTATATCTCCTCGGGTCAACTTACTTCGGTACGTGAGGCTACAGGGAGGGGGCGCGCCGCCTAGCGGCAGCGCGCGAACTGGACTCTGGCCGCCGGTACATATATGGCGGGAAAAATCAAATTGCAAATTTGACATTTATTTATATTTGTGCCGAAATTTTATTGTTTTATATTAAACCTAATGAATTTGTAACTTAAAAGTTACTTAAATTTAAGAATATTTTTAACAGTATATCATTTAAAAAGGTCTGAAACTCAAATAGTCAACTCGCTTATTTACGTAATCGACTTCCGTTTGTCACACACCTGCGTAACTCCATTTTTGCGTAGACCTCGAGTTTAGGTGTGAGACCTCTTCTAATGATTGACTCGCTTACTGCCACACGTCTCCGTAACTCCAATATAATAAAGAATTTCAAGACAAGACAATAATATTTTTCATATTGACTGACAAGACCAATACAAGAGAGAAAAATGGATATATCTTACATTCTTCATCAACCAAAAAATCTCTCACATAACGCACTTCACCCTACCACTTTCGTACCCATTTGCGCAACTTCCATCCCCACCACCACCATCCTCAAATTTTGCACAATACACTCGCGCGATTCGTCTCCCACTGTTAGACCATATAAATACGAGCCTCGCCGTCGTCGTCATAGCAGGGGCCGTGCATCAGAGACACTCTTCCGAGAACCGCCTTTGTCAACTTTTGGATTTTGATTTTTCGCGCGTCCTCTTCTCTCTCTGGACTAGTTGCCGTGAGTTATTGCGGCTGATGTCCGTGAAATGGATAAGTTATTAAGGGCTCGCGTGCATAAATTAGCCCGGGCATTGTTTGCCCGACGCGTAAATTCCGAGCGCTTGTTGGGGGGTGGGATTGACCGATGATCCTTTTCGAAGTAAGTAGCTGTGGTAATAATAATGATGATAATAGTGGATTAAATGAGATGAAGAATGATCGGGTGTAATTGTACGGCTGAGATAAGTTAGGGCATTAATTTTATAAAAGTATAAGCAATCGTTAAATATTGTTATAAGGGCTGAAAATTATAGTTTACTTGCATAAAACGGTGACACGATGCATCATAATTGTATACCGATCATTTTTCAACTCGCGAGGGACCATTATAGGCATTTATTTATAAACTGATAATGTGCAATTAAGTGTATACATATGTGTAATAAAATACTGATAAATTAAAAATAATTGAATAACTTTTAACTTTAATAATTGCGCAAAAATAGGAGAGACTGATAAAAATTCTCCCGTACACGCTGCCCAATGAATCATCGCGGCCCGATTGAGAATAAATACCTACATTTTGAATAACATAACCAGATGATTACTTCTCACGCCTGAATAATTCAGACGCGCAGCTCCTTTTATTCTACACCGCGTCATTACAACCATTTCAAATTGCAATATCGCGGGTATTTCACGTTTCCGCAATAACGATACCCCATTAATCTCGCGCCTCCTTCGTACACCTATACACACACTCACGATCGGCGAAGGCGTTACCCGCGCAATTAGCCCTGATTTACATTGGCAAAAATGCGCGTCATTACTTAACGTCCGCTCCCGTCTTCGGGCCATTCATCTCCCACTCGCGCGCCGCGCAAAAAAATGACCGAAGCGCAACCTGTGCGCCTCGATTTTCACGCATGTGTATATATATGTATGTGTATAATGTCTCGCAACAACCTTCCTCCCTGACAGCAGCCGAAAAAAGAGGCCAGCCTCGCTTTGCAATTTAGCGCTGTAAAGCGCCTGTTAATAAGACCGAAATTCATGAAGGCACGCACACGAGTCGCATATCAATCTCCTCGCAAGCGCGGTGCTTCTTTTTCTCTCTCTCTCTTTTGCGCAGTGCGCGGCGCGTAAGTATCTCTCGGTTGCCTCGGGCGCGGCGCGCAAACGTAAGTAACGTATATATATACACACGCGCGTTTGAGCGGGATATTTGTAAGAAGAAGAACTTATCCCTGCGTGTAAGAGTGAGAGGGGGGAAGTGATATTCCGGTAAGACCGGATGCCGCACTTACCGGGATTCGAGAGAGAAAGAGAGGGTTTGCGTTGGGAGGATAAATCGAAGCGAATTGTATTTGCTCGGGAAAAAAAGTTATGAATTATTCTGTACGGTTTATGTATACGCAAGGGTTTCAGGAGAGAAGAAGAAGAAGGAGGAGGTGGGTTTTATTTAATTTGCCCGTAAAAGGCAGCCGCGAATTATTTAATGGGTATAAATTATTTATTGAGAGATTTATTGCAGCTTTTCTTAACTGTATTTATTAACTCCAATAACGTAAATTTCACATATATATATATTTTTTTTTATTTGGCAAGTTATTTGAAAAAGATGAATAATTTACTTTTTACTTGCCGATAAGGTACAAACTTTTCTGTTCGGCGGCTCAAAAAATTCTATAAATAAATCTATACACGATTTGACAAATGGAGAATATTAATCATAGCACCAATTACCTCGTTCCCCCAAAATTTCCCAGCCCTCGCAACCGTCAACCAATCCCTCAACCATCTCGAAAGAAACTCCCTCAGATCGTCCCAGATTAGCACAAAACAGAACCTTATGCCTTTGTGCGCATTCTCGAAACACACATGCGAGGGCCGTCACAAAATGTGCGCGCGCGCCGAGGGCCTGCCACGCTGATTCCAAGAAGTCGTTTTCCTCTCTAAGTCTCTCTCTTTCTCCAGTGCGGTGGCTTTTCGGCCTCGGCGCGAGAGATTGCACTGCGAGACGGCCTAAGTAATTTTTTTCGATTGATCATCTTTTGTGTCACTGCGGGCACCGAGCGATCCATCATTGCGGACGCGCAGAGACTTCTTTATCGGTGATGAAGATCGGGCCGAAGAGCGCTGATGTATGTATAATTTCGTTTCGAGGTGCATATATACTCTTATGTAAGCGTTTTATCAGTTTATCAAGATATTGGGTTTGTTAAATAATAAGGGGACGCAGATGGTGCAGAGATGCGCGGTGTTTGTTCAATGGAATTATGAAAAAAGGTGCAGTTTTATTATCATGATTGTTTTTATTTCAATCAAATACTGATAAACATTGAAGTGTTATATAGGTGCTTACTCAGAAATATAAAAGTGTTTTGTTCAGGAATGCATGCAAGTGGTGGTTTACATGAAATTTTCTTTGGAATTCCCTAAAATAGAATCATTTGTGATGCTGGTATAAGCGCATATTAGTATAGCAAAATATTTGTCTCCATAAAAAATTTCCCCCTCCGTTACGGGAGTCACGTCTAATCTTGACAAAGTGCAAGCATAAAAATATCAAATGTCGGGTCATAAACTCGTGCTTATAGAATAAAAAACTGGGGGGGACGTTTTTTTTTTGTCATTCACATGTGCTCGAGCTATAAACTATACATGTAACTCTTCAGCCGCTAGAAAAAGAAATGCTGTGATGACATAAGATTCTCGCTATGATTTCTATATTTTATACGATGATGACATTATATATATGCTTCATATTTATTTATTTTTCAATGTGATTAGACCCATTTAATTCAAGAGAGATAGCATAGCAGTCTCTGTTTTCAAAAGTGAAATAGTAAAACGCAATAATTAAAAGCTAATATATAGTAAAAGATCTAATAACGCGGTTTTAAAATTACTGAAGAAAGTTTGTATCTATTAATATTTATATTATCAATTATAATATAATGTAGAATATTTAGCTTGATAAAAATTATAAATTTCATCGATACAAATTTATTGTAAGATTTCTGAATCAATCAGATTTTAGAATATAAATTTGAAAGATTATCTTCTCGAATACTTTAAAATAATAATAAACAAACAATTTTTATTAACTTAATTACTTCAGAACTATTATAACAATGACAACATGCATTGGAAAGAGGTAGAGTAGAAAAAGGGTTTTTTATAATTACGAGTAGTCATAATTTTAACTGAGAGTAAGACTCTATTTCAAAATTTTCTATGACATTGGTATTAAAGAGAGAAGATCGAGCCAGAGAGCTATGACTGCTCAGAGTAGAGCTTCACGATATACCAAGATTGGGGGGGATCCAGAGTTTCGACGATTCACTATAAAATTGACGTCAACTATAGACGTTTTTCCGTTCGACTATGATAATTCCGATTGTTCTTAATTTTGACATTCTAAATTACGAAAATCATATTTTCGAATGTAACAGTTCACCTACTGTCCAAAACGTCGAATTTCATCAATA
>UXGD01004248.1:0-17686 GCA_900474315.1 Torymus auratus | reverse complement strand
TGTGCCTTCAAAAAAAATTTTTAACATTTGTAACTCCCGATAAGAGCTACTTTTTTTGAGATTTCCTCATATATGTGCGAGAGAGAGAGAGAGCGTTCCCCTTTGAAGGGGAGCGTAATTCAGGTCGCGAGAATCCTGTATACTATAATTTTGATGGCAATGTGTGAGGTGTGGACGGTTTTATTTCCTAGTATAGAATTAGATCGGCGCGGTCGGGGAAAAATTGGAATTTTTTGTGTGCGAATATTTGAGTGCTTTGAGAGGGAATATTTTTGTATTTTTATAGTGAAATTATTTTTTAGTATTTTTAAAATCGTTATTTATTTTTCTATATATATGTTATGGCCGAAGTTTGTACGGCAAATTTTAGGAATTTAAAAAAAAAAATCACAGAGTAAATGTATTTTTTTTTACTGAACTTTGATGCTAACATTATTTATTTAGGTGTAAAAATAGTTCAAAAATAGCGCTAAAAAAACACGCGTATGGTATATTGTAAATATCGAATATATACGCAATAATTTCAAGGAAACGAATTATTTAATTTACGCTGCGGAAAACGGAAACAGCGTCAAAAGAAAAATCGCCAGTCGACAACGAGTATAACTCACACAAGCGCGCGGACGCATATTTTGCGCGTCATACATCTCAACTTTCTCCACTCAAACGAAAAGACGCACGTGTCTCTCTTCCTCCATCCTCCGCGCGCCCGTCAAAAATTCCATTTTCATATCCCCGGCCCCGAAACGCAGCAATAGCTCTCCCCTCCACCCACATACATCACGCGACATTTGTGAAAACCAATCCATTCTCTCTTTCTTTCTCTCTCGCCCCTTCGCGCACGCATCCGCTCTGCAATAACATTAGGGCGCCAAAACATGAAAAAAGTTTCGCTCCACTTTCCTGCTTCGGAAGTTTAAATGGCCGCCGGGTGAGAGAACGAACGGAAAGGGAGAGAGAGAAAAAACGGCACAGGCAGGTGGCGCTGGCTGGATAGCTGTCTAGGCGAGGAAAAAGGAAAGGCAAGAAACAAAGTGGAAACGAGAGAGAGAGAGAGAAGAAATCTAAAGGGTGCGACTGTGAACGTTTTATCTCGGCGCGCTTTCTGCGTCTGGAAAACACAATTATCCCGGTGGCGGCCGGCGTTTAAGACGTTTCTCTTCGAGACGCGGTCTCCTTCTTTATCTCGCACGCCGTGGTTCTCTCTTTCTGCTTCCGGGTACCCACAAGCGCGTGTACGCGGGCAGAGATGTAAGGGCGGAGTTTGCTTATAATAAACAAACGAGGGGTGTTTACGGTAAACGCGCGAGCCGCTGTTTGTGCGAAAGGTGATGATTTGGAAAGCCAATTCGATCGCTTTGTTAATTCTGCGATTTATGCCGAGGTGTGCTGTTACTCGGTCTTTAAAAAAGCAATTATTATCGGTTCATTTTCTTGCCAGCTTTAGCCCGCTATAATTATAACTTGAACTGTTTCGATTGCAGATCTATCAAAAACTTATTTTTCTAAACCGCAATGATCTTCTGATTATTTTATTATATTTTCTGCACATTCACATCCACTTTTCCAACAATTATTGTATACATCTTAAATTCATATAATGTTAGCACACTTTTTTCTAAACCATTAACCAACCAAAAAAAGTTACAAAAAAGCATCACCATTCGAAAAATAATAACAACTTGCATCCGTATCTCACCCCTCCACCTCTCCAAAAAAAAAATTAAAAAAACAGCTCGACGAAAAATAAAGCGACAACCAAAAAGCTTCGCTGGCGGGAGCACACCGCGTGCCACTAATCTCGAAAACTTCGCAATCTCCTCCAATTTCCAGCCTTCCACCCTATCGTAAAAATCGCGCAGCGCTATACCGCCACACCACCCCGTAATTTCTCATCGCGCAATTACACCCGTGCTGTACACGAGAGATTCTTTCTCTCCTTCTATTCCTCCGCCCACGTATCTCTCCCCCATAAACTTTCTCTCCCTCTCTGGCGCACATACGCGCTTACATTTGCAAAATCGCCGCGCCGGAACACGCAATGAATTTTTCGGCGCGGCAAGCCTTCGCCCAGCACGTTTAATAACCTCCCGAAGTTTCCGGCGATTATACGCGTGCGTGCGAGCGCTTTTATTACTGCGACGCGCGCTCTCTCTCCGTCTCCATGTATTAACTCTATACATATACCGCTACACATGCTTGTACGTATACGTATTTAAATGCGACGCAGCGAGACGAGACGGTGTCTCGCCGTAAACGAGATTTAAACGAGAAAGTACAAGAGCTAAGTCGGCGGCGGCGGCAGCCCTTCTCGTCTCTGTCCCTTTTTGTTTTGTCGTTCGCGCGCGCTTTCTCTCGAGGACGAGGAGGTGCGCCCCGAGAGTTTAGTTACTGTTGAAGTGGAGCTTGATGCTGTTATTTTGGATCGCTTTAACAAAACGCCGAGAGCGCGAGCGAGCGTTTTGCTTTTTTTAAAAGTTGAGGAAGGAAAAAGGAAAGCGCTCGCGCGCCAGGAAGAGCTGAAGTATAGCAACAAAAACGAAACAAAAATATATAACGAGCTGAGAAAACTATTTGCTTTGTGAAAAAGTAATGACCGGAAGTGCTCTGGAAGATAAGTTCAACTTAATTTTTTTTCCCTAGACTTTCGGGGGAGTTTTAATTATAAAATTATGACAGTTAGCGTTGTCGTAGTATTATAATACGAGATTAAATTTTACGTTTTTTCTTTGAGGTCATTCGGTTATTTTTGAATCAGACAAAAGAATCGAAAGTAACATAACACTGGATCAAGTGTGAACAATTGACCTCGGTTCCGAATTTATTTGCTAACGAGTATTATACTAATTCGTAGAATACACACAATTATAATAAGTAGAAAATCAAATCAAATTTATCTAGTGGAAAGTCTCCAAATACACGCGCAGATCCCGTATAATTCGTTGTTAAATAGGAAATTATCATCGAGATGATTATTAGTTGTAGATGAGTTACTAATGAATCGAATTTAAACCGGCTGATGCGCCATGATTACATATGTCTATACATCGATGAAATCGGGGAATAAATTTCGATATATGCAAATTGCAGGAAAGTTATGTGTTTGCAGTGGGGATGAAAGCTCATTAACCTATATATATTGTATGCATCGCGGTGTGCGCGCGGTTTCACGATGATTAGCAAATAAGAGGAATACCAAATAAGAGGGGGATTATATAATCATTTTCCGCCGCAGTCATTTTGCTTTCATTATTTCCATACCACGCAAAACAGCCATGTAATAGCCACATCTATCGAAACGCAGCCAAATTCAAAATCGTATTATCGTCGCTTCGAAAATACAGAAAAGAAAGCATTTTCCCTTTTCACCGCGAATGTCTCAAAAAGCCGGCGAAACAGTCCGTAACGAACGCAATAAAAATAAAGCTAAAACCTCTTCTTCTCAGCCTTCCGCTAGGACAAAGTCAAGAGAGACAATGTTCCCAGGACGACGACGACGACGGGGCTTCAGCTGCAATCATTACGGCGCGCGAAGAGACTCGAGAGGAGGAATTTCCAAACGAGATTCGCGCCGGGGAAAATGAAATTTCTAACTCGCGCGCATGATGTTTCGGCGCCCGGCGCTAACGAGGCTCGAGAGCTCCGCGCGCGCAAGAGAGAAAATCGAGCTTGATGTAATGGAATGAAGTGCGAGACGCGCGCTTCTATATAGCGGCACACGGCTTTTTTCTCTCACTTGCGCGTACTTACCTACTTGTAAAGACACGCGGGCGCGCGTTTTCATCGCGCACCCTGAGGAAGATGGAGGAGCCGAGTATAACTCGCTGCTCTATCTCTTGAGATTGTTCTTTCACGCTTGTCGCGCGCGCCTTGGCGCTGATAATAACGAGCGAGTGTCTTGAGAGTTTGACTTTTACGTTGTTTTTCTTTTTTTTCATTGGCATTGTGCGTGTACGAGATTCTTTTGGAGAACAAGTGATATAAAGTGGATAGTGTGTGTGTCAGTGTTGGAAATGTAGGCACGTAATAAATGATATAAGTTTGTCAATTTAATAAAGCGCTTGATGAATCTTTTTTTATACGGTAACCTTGCATTCAACGCTATATATTCTCCCGATAATTCATGGTCCAATAATCCACTGGCCTTTAAACGCTACAAATCAGATACCTTAACGAGCCGGAACGCGCGCATCAAAGCCCACCGCCAGCAGCATAGCGCAATAATGCAATATTTCTACCAAAAGATACACACACACACGTGTATGTATACACCGGCGCCGGTGCCGACGCCGCCGCGACAGTTTATCGGCTGATGCACTGAACAATTGAATGCCGATTTCCCGGCGGCTCGTATACTATCCAGGCATGTATACACGCAACACACACGCGGATGCGCGTGCCGTGCGTCCGAGAATACGATGTATATGTATACGCGCACGCGAAAGAGGAAAGCGGAGATCCGATGGTACACACGCGACTAGATTTCAATCTGCGCCGCGGTACTCGACCCTAATCCGAACTGCATTTCCCCTTCTCGATGTGTATATATGTATATTCATCTCCGTTCTTGCGTTTTCCCGTACGAACACACGTATACCATATACGTGCGTATACGGTTTTCCATCCTGGGCCGTCTACTATTAGCCCCAATGAAATGCTTTTATTCGACGCCGGTCTTATTTTTCAACTTTTAGGGAAGCCTGCGATCGACGACGGCAAAATTTTTATGGTCACGACCGGCGAATTGCTTTTGCCCTACCCTTTTGTGCGCCTTTTCGCCACGCGTATTCGTCGCCGTTGGCTATATATACCATTCGGTGCGTATGGGGATGTATATATATTGACGGCTTTATCGTATTCATTTTGGGGGGAAAAGAGGCGATTCTTTTTTCATTAACGATTTCCCTTACAACGGGCGAATGGGGCCATTAGTCCATTTTGTTTTGCAGCACGTATTCGAGAGATTCATATAGGGCGCGCGGAATATGGAAATTTAAAACCGGCACGGATATGGCCGCGCGGATATTGCCAATATTGACTGGTGGAAGAGGCTGGGGTTTCGTTTTAAGATCGGATGTCGATTGTTATTGAAATAATCACGCGGCGGTTATAAGGTAACGAGCGTGATTGGGAGGATTCCGATATTAATTTACCGAAGTTTGGACGCGTTTATTGAATTTTGCGAATTGCTTTTGCAATTTTGATAGCTAGGTATACGGTATTACTCAGCTTCGTCTGTAACGATTCCGCGAATATCAGCCGGAATCTTCATTAAAGTTATCGTATTATCAAATTATTCCAAATTCCAATATTGATGATGAACAATAATTAAATCGTATTAGCACTATTTACTGTACGAATATCCTACAATAACTGTAATAATAATAAATATCAAATTACGAAATACAAATGATCAAATTGATTGTTTATACGCTATTTTAGTTCGAAATAATTCGAATTAATTAACTTTCTTCTTTTATTATCCGTTTACTTTGAATTCTTCTTTTTGCGTATAAATAGGCTTGTAGAAATTTTCTTTATCAAAATTTTATAACTAAGGTAACTCAAGGTAATTTGGCCACTAATCTAATTTGACCACTTCTCTGGTTCTTTATCTTTACTTATCTAGAAGATTAAATTACCAATGCGGCAGCTTCCAAATATGGAAAATATGTATACCTGATAATTCGTTTTTAATTATTTGGGAATGATCAAATTTTTATGCAATTTTTTTTTAAATTTTCAACGAATCGCGCGTTTTATAAAGTCAAAAAAGCTAGTATATTTCACTAATAGTCGAAATGTAAGCTGAAAAATAGACAGAAAGGTGAAATCCTTTTCTTGAAATTCGTATATGGAAGTAATAATATAGAAAACATTTTTGTAATTTATAAAAGTAAATTACTTTTGCGTTTATGATTCACCTAATTCGGCCAATTTCTGGCGGAATTAGCGAGTGCATAAGAATGCATATTATACATAAATATACGCAGCCAAAGCAAAAAAAATGTGAAAAACTCTAAAAATTGCAAATAGCAAAAGTCTTATTTTATAAAAGTCATAAAACAAAAAAAAACAAAAAATGGTGAAGTTGTAGGTAATCAAACATTACAAATAAAGTGATCTATCTAGAAATAATGAAAGACAAAAAAAAGTTGTGTAATGTACCAGTAAAAAGAAACAAAAATATGTTCCCTGGTTTTGCAGAATCTGTATAAAGAATATTGTTATCCAATACGATATGAGAAGGTGTGAAATTATTCGTACTACGCTCACGAAGTCATTTCTGTGAGAAGAAACTTTAAAAATATCATTAGCAATAAGCCAATTTCATTGATGAAAATGAATTTTTTGTTTAGTTCACGGCAAAATCCTTTATGGAATTTATAGTAGTCGAATTATCCCAGTTACCTTATTTCAATTTGCTTTTCAATTCCGAAATATTATTACCTAAGTTGTTTACTGTTTTCATGAGATAACATACAATGCTGAAGATAGTACAAGAATTCAAATTCGAGACGAATCATGGTACGGGAATCCCATAACTTTCCCATAATCAAAGAGCGCGGGAGCGCTCCGAAGGCAAGTATAGCAGAAGCCTGAGGATCAACCGCGCTATTTGTACATTGAAATAGGTATTTATAACTTACATTATAAAAAACAATAAAACCTACTAGAACATTCTTCAACTATCTCATTTCCTCCATAACCAAAGAAGCTTTAAACCTTACACCAAAAACTACTTCAAACCAATACCGCCAGACGACACTGTTCATATTTGCCGCATCGGAATTTTCAAGAGACTCGCTTCACCTTTCCCTCTCTCCCTCTATCCACGTTCAACTCCCACGAAATTAAATGAAAAGCCAATGTCCATTTCCATCGTACCTCATTACCCGTCATTATTATCATTCACTACGAACACTACACTAATACTTATCCCCATACTCACACATACATACCTCCACCTACTCTGCAGAGGAAGCGGGCGAAATCATACAGGTCGAAAGTGGTCGTCGCTCCAGTGCGCGCGTCCGTATATAGTGTGCCTTTCGCGCGCGATCGATCTGCGGTCTCGCGCGCCGGCTATCGGCTCTGCAGAAGGAGGGGCGTGTGTTACCTCTATATATACCCCTACACAGACACATACGTGTACATACATATATAGTGTATGGGTATAGGGTACGTACGCGCGGCGTTAACAGTTTCCGGCGAGTTGACGAGCTTTTGGATCTATGGCGCGCGCGCGCGCGGAACAATGGCGCGACATTAGGATCCCCTCTCTCTCTCTCTCTCTCTCTCTCTCTCTCTCTCTCTCTCTCTCTCTCTCTCTCTCTAAAACACCCCCTTGTAGCTATTACGCGTACGTGCCTATCTTGCGCCATTACGTGAGAGAGCGCACGCCGCTCATATTCATAAGCGCCTCGATATGAAATTTTACGCGGGGTGATTAGGCGTGATTTCGAGATGTTTCTGCAATGACGTATCTCTGCGTGTGCTGTGCTGTTATATGCAGAGCTCAAAAGCTGTTGGAATGGGTCAGGGATTGGTTTCGACTATACGGATGATGGAGGCCGTCGGATGATCGGTAAATGTTGGATGGAAGGCGAGTTGTCATGGGGCGATGAGATTTTAGTTAGCGGATTGTATGTGCTTGCCGGAGCTTGATTTTGCAATACCTACTCGTTTTCTATTATGTCGATGGGTTAACGGATAATCAAAGTTACGCTAATATATACATAGACGACGGATATGAACTTTAAATGATAAATGTTAAATGGTAAAATGTTGAAATTATAAACCAATAAATTAAGAAATTCGAATGTTCGATAGCATTATATATTATAATTGAAATTTAATTTAATCCCATTCAGTATAATAATTTCGGCTAATAAAGATAACACGTAAACATGATATTTGAGTCAGAATAGTATCCTCGGAACCATAGTGCAGACACCCATAAACCCGGCTATTACGCTTAATCCAGCAGTTTATCTACGTTCTCATATCTACATCAGATTACCGACCAAAACTAGCGCCGCCATTGCAGCCCCAACATACCATCTACCCAAGCCATCAATAATTCATGTATCACCTTCCTACTCCCTCTCATTCCCTCAAAACTCATCTCATACGTTCCGACTCACTCTAACCTATATCCTCCTCTTCACCCCACAATAAAAAGGACAGAAACCGACGCCCTGGCGAATTTGTTTCCGATCGTGCGCCCTCTTCTTCACCGCAACCTCTCCGGTTCTGCCATTTCCCATCTGCTGCTTCTGCAGAGGTGCGACTGTCGACGACGACGACACACACGTATACGTAGGTAGGTAGGATAGAGACACGGGGGTCGTCCGCCTCATCTTCCGCCTCGACCTAAACTGTCGTGCGCTTCTCTCCGCGTGACTCGACTACTGCGGAGGTACTTAAGCCCAGCGTTGCATTCAACCGCAGGAGGCTACTGCGAATTCGATCCGATATGCTTGTATGTGTATGTGTGTGTATATGTGTGTCTGAGAGGGTGAGACGAGACGCGAAGTTTCGAGCGAACGTGATTATCCACTCGGCGGTGGGATGGAGGTGGTAATGTATCGGGAGGATTTTTCCAAGAGAGGGGGAAGGGGTATTTTCCTGGAGAAGTTTCGAGTCGATACTGCAATTCGGGGTTAGAGATGGCCAGGTGGATAAGGGAAGCTGTTTATTTGTACATGGGAAACAAATTGACAATTGTTCAAGAGCCAGAATATTTATTGCTTAAAAGCAAATGGTACCTGGGTACCTATGAAGCAAAGGTATTTTTGGTAAAAGACATAAAATTAGGATTGATTTATAATTTGGCAGAATAAGATAAGATTATGTACATTTTCTTGATGCACAATGGACATATGAAGAATCATTATAATGTCATCGTGGCTATAATCCATTACAAAGACTATTTTATAATATATGCACAGTTTAACGAAATATGTGCAAGGAGTAATAATTCTCAGTTTAACACGTAGACATCAATTAACTTTACACACTTGCACAACACGCGTATCCTCAATCTTTGCTCATTCAATTAAGAAGCATTCAAAATTCCCTACCTACCAGTTTCAATATCAGCCGTTACACCACGCCGTAACCCCAGCGCTCACGTTCACGACATCATACTCATAAACGATAAGAATACATCCCTACTCCTCGTACACCCATTAATTAACCACCCCTTTGCAACTACCTCGCTATACCCTACTACCCCTCTCTCTCTCTCTCTCTCTCTCTCTCTCTCTCTCTCTCTCTCTCTCTCTCTTCCACCCACTCCTACACCTCCTTTAGCACCTGCGAGCAGTCGAATTCCTAGCGCCGCGGGCCGGAAATTCCGAATCCAGTGGGCCGGTTACAAACAATAAGCGAAGACTGCGCGGCAGTTTCATTAACGATCCCAAGAGTGAGAGAGGGAGATACAAAGGGAGAGCACGCTCTTGCGTTACCGCGCGCAAACTTGTCGCTAATTCAAATTAAGTCGAGCAAAGCCACTGCGCGATACCTACCAGCCGTCCTTCGCTTAATTAGCCCCCGGGCAAAGAGAAGGGTGGGAAACTATGCGACTGTCGTTTAACCTCTGGTTTTACCGATGAGAGCGCGCGCGCGACGTGGTGGCAGCTCGTCAATTGCGGAAAGGGAAAGAGAGGAAGAGAGAGAGAGACTGCTAGTACGACGACGGTTGAATATATCGGGCCAAGTTTCGAAACTGGGTTATACGAGTGCGCGCGCGCGTGCCGCCCTTGTTTTCGAAGGTGATGACTTCCCGAGATTGCTTTTCGATTCGAAACTTGCGGTTTCGACGGGGAGTTTTCCGTTTTCGGCTCGCTCCCCGTATGCTTCTGGTCATCGTCGTCCGTTCCGCTGACTAGTCATCTACCATCGTTTGTGGATGTTCTATTTTGGTGTTATTAGAGGTGTAATCGAATGAGTGGAGAAGTTCAGTCGTGGTACGAATCTATCGTAGTAGTGTGGGTAGGAGAAGTATTTTTAATAGAGAGTTGTGTGCTATGATAGAGCAAAGATTCATAGAAATGAATCAAGGAGATAATTATTTTCTTTTATATTGTTACAGTTCTTCGGAATCGTCATTGCAAGTATTATAAGAAAACTGCATCGCTACGTCAAAGAAGATCACTTGTAGTAGACTTTAGTAACTCACGCAGCAATAATTATCAGGATCAGTTATCAGTGAGATGAGTACGCCAGAAAATTCCGGATTTTCAAAAAGTCGACATTCACAGAGATGTTATTCAATCAGAATGCATACACATGCATGCAATCTTCCATAACTATTTCGAATTCGTAAAATTAAACAGCACAAACTTCCAAACCTACCAGCCTACAAATATATTTTCATCCCAAAATAATACAAATCATTTCCGGCCACATCACGCAACGAACAAATCCCGGTAATACCGTTAAAAACGGCTCTCTTCGCCATCCCGTGCACGCATCACGCGCCAGCACATTTTTTCCGCGAAATAATTCCACTCGCTTGCTTTCTCTCTTTCTCTCCCGAACGCCGGTGAATTTTCCCGGCCGATTATCCCGACAGCGGCGCATACGCTCATGCCATATACCGTGAAGTTCGCGCATACGTCATACGCGTGCAGGCAACGCGATTAAAAGCGCGCGGCGCGCAGAGCGACGCGGAAATCGCGCCGGACTATTTTAAGTGGCTTAACGAATTCCAGCCGCGCGTACGAATAAATCAGAGGCGGCAGTTTTGCCGGCGGTTAACAACGACAAATAACAACGATAATGGAATACGCGGCCAGCGCCGTACGCGATTACGCTCGTTACTTTCGTCTCCCGCGTTAATATAACGATAATGGAATCTTTGCCGTCGTCGTAGGCGGCGTACGTTCGCGGGCTAACGCAATTACACGTGACGACCGCGTTATAATAACCGCCGGTGCGCATACCGCGCCCAGAGGATAGGAAGAGAGGGGAGAGAACAGAGGCTGCTATGTGAGTTGTGAAAAATCGTAAATTCGGTCGATAGTCGTCTGCGAATTGCGTCTCGCGTGGGTTATCTGCAATGACTGGGTTTTTCATTACGCGGGGGTATTGTTTTTGGGGGTTCCGAGTGATAACGAGAATTCTAGGTGGGAAGATTGTGGGGCAATTATGTCGTTGCGTGGTTTCGTTATATTCTAATGTAATTAGGTTTATTTAATACGATTGTTATATTCGTGGCAAGATCTTGCTTTAATTTGAGGTCTCTGAGCGCATGGAAAAGTTTGAGTCTCGTTTTAAGTAGATAGAGTCAGAATTCCGTCAGCCAGTGAAAACCGAGTAAAATTACGATTGTTTACTTTTTAGACTGATTTGCTTACATTCTAAAAACTTACAATACACTTCATAATGTTACTTTTCATTTCGATATTCATATTCTAAAAATCCAAGAAACTGCACAAGAACGACTTAAAAATCTCAACAGCACGCGTTCAGAATTAATGCACCAACGGTAGGACACCATTGCCACGCTCTGAAACACAACTTTCGCGCTCTCGCTCGCAGATCGTAACGACACGGTATATAGCAACGCCGAAACTCGTCAAAAGTCGAAACAGTCGAATAATCGAGTGTGTGCGCACATGCGAGAGAAGTCACGTACGGGAAGGACGATTTCTCCGGAGACCGCGGGACAGAAATCCCTTGCAGATGGGGAAGCGCTGCGGCCGTTATTATCGGGAGGTGGGAATTGCCGAGAGAGAGAGTGAGAAAGTGCGTTTCGCTAGCAGTGGAGAAAAGTTGCGGTGTGTGAAGTGGAGGTCCAGAGGTTTTGGGCGTGGAGATCAGAGTTTCCCGAGTGAGGATGGTTGTATAGTGGTTGGGTATTGAGAAAGGATTGAGTGAGTATGGTTATTTAATGACATAATAATAATAAATGATTTCTTAGATGAAAATTTTAATATTCATAATCAGGTCTCTTATTGTTAGAAAAATACTTATCAGATTCATGTATATATATATAGATAAAAATAGAAGAACACGTAAAGCAAATAAAATATTAAAATAAAGCCTGCTTCGTAATTTCGAAGTATATAAATTTCCTGATAAACATTTATTCGACTTCCTGTATACCTATATTCATTGTAATTAAAATTAAAATTAATTTTCACCGTATACATAATCCGTCAATAATATACACGTAATTATTAATTAAATTATTTTAACTGCAACGTAAATCTATATCTTCTGTAAATACAGAATATTTAATCCTTCAACATTTCCATTATACAATTTCTGACATTTTAAAACACTAACATCAAACTCGCCCTTCAACGAGAAAAAAAAAAATCCTCATCCTTACAGCTCATAACAAAACGCATTACAAACCCCATCGCAGCCACCCTCGCCGCAAATTACACAGTCGTCCCTGGCACATCAAAGGCCGCGGGCGCCCCCCACCTCTCTTTCATATAATTACGTCCGGCGCGGCGCCTCGACAATCGCGCGCGAACCTTACCAACCTCGAAAAATTACGCGATCCCTCCATCTCGGCGAATCGCGAATGACTCGGGGCCGCTCTCCTTTGAGAGTCTTTTCATCGCGGTAGCGGCTGGCACCTTCCGCGCGGCCTCATTAATCAGACGCGCGCCCGCAGAAGCAATTATCCGATAGTAATTAACTTCTAGGGGGCGGCCCCCCCGTTCTTTCTTGCGGCCGAGAAGGAGGAGAGCGATAGGGAAGAAGGTGTAAGGGGAGTCAAAGGGTTCGAGAGGCCAAGTGCTGAATATGAATGGAGAGGGTGAGAAGAGAAGGGAGGTAAAAAGTATTTGATTGTGGTGTAATGGTTTGCTCGTGGAAGCAGTAGTAGAACTGACATTTACAGAATTTCTAGAAAGTTATTATTCCGAGTTATATAGTTCCATTTCGTATACAGAGGTAAAGTGTCTGCGGTTCAGTCAAAGGGTAATAATTGTCTTTGACAAAATCAAACATTTTAAAATGGTATTTCAATTACACTGGTTCTACATTTTCCTTAGATTTTTCCATGCAAAGTGCAAATTTCGATCTCTGCGCATGTGTAATTCAAAGCATTGAAAATATATGCAAAACCATATCAAGATAAAAATCGTCCCCGCTAAAGTATTAACCATAACACCAGGAATAAAAGTAATCAAAACCAGCATCATGCATAAAGGAAACACACATCGGTGCCGAAAGTACTCAACGAAATCAGCGTAACGACATCAATACGCTCCCTCTGACTACGACTTTAATATTTAAAAAGTCACTCCCACGTACGGAAATTTCCATCAAACTCTCTCTCTCTCTCAGGGAAAAAACCGCCACCTCCGTTCCTCAAAGCTCGCGCGCATATTCCAACCTAACTTCCTCCCCCTCCTTTTTTTGCGCAAAAGCTGCTATATCTGCAGTGGGACATAGGTAGCAGCACCGAGGCGAAGTATCAAAGCGAGATGGCGAGCCGATGAAGCCGTTACGCGACGCGGCCCTGAAAACCGAAGCGGCTTTTGCGCGCGCCGGAAACTAATTTAACTCTCTCTCTTTCCCCCTCGTTTTCTCTCTCTCTCGCTGCTCCTTGCCTATCCGTCTGTCGTAGCTAGGAGTGAGAGAGGAGGGAGATCGGAAAGCGATCGTTGCGACGTGACGCGGTGGAGAAGTGGCGGTTTGGAAAAATGAGGTAAAAAAGAATTGTGGGTATTGGGGTGCTTCGGATTTAAAGGGTGCTGCTAGTTTGAATACGAGAGTGTAATTATTTTACAATAATTTTATTTAATAATTGTATTTAGATATATGACGGTTCTTATTTATCACATTAACCAATAATATTGTGCTTGTGTTATTACTAACTAGATTAATTAGCGCGCTATGCGAGCGCCTACTTTCCTCTTTTTATTCTTTCTTTTGGCTCTTGTGGAGATTTGACGAATCTACTCGCGAAAAATTGAGTGCAACTCAAGTTACGCTATTTTATAACGAATCTTATTACGGACACGTTCCAATTTTTCATAATCAAGTGCGGACTACGTGTTGACTCAAGTCTTCATCAATTTTATAGAGCCGGAACAACAATTTGTTTACCCTTATCATGTTTTACTTTCATCATTGGAGATTAAACAACCGATATTATAAATTTTTCAATTTCATCCGCCCTTTATTGAAAAAATAATAATATAAACTTTTGAGAGAAAATCAACAAGAATTAAATTATAATCAGGAACTGGGGCAATCATGGTACATATTGAGAAATTTCATTGAAAGCATGTACATCGTTTATTAAAAAATATATGTAGGATGATTTTCCGTTCGACGAATAATGGATCTAATATAAACTCAGCTGCATTCTGCACACCGTAATATTTATAAAAATAATGCTGTTATAGTAATCGAGGAAAAAAAAAATACTTGAAAACCCAATCTAAGAAAGCATAAATCCATCACTAATATAGCACACCTCGAATCCAGCCTACATCGTTGCACCTCGAAAACGCCTTTCCACCTCCTCGTCTTCCTTCACCCTTTCAAACTCCATCCCCCCCGCGCATAACTCACTAAAACTCACGAAACTTTCCACTCGGCCTCTCGCTCGCGCTCCTCTCGAAATTATGCTGAATAAAGTGCATTCTCTCGTATATAAATCGCTCCTCTATACTCCTCGTGTGCACACGACGACGACGACGAGAGACTCCGTACGTTAGACTACGAGTAGATTTCGAACATCCCGAGAGTGGGGAGAGAAGATACAAGCACGAGATACGGCACGTCTTCGATTGCTTCTCCGGGGCGCCAGTTATAAAACTCGTTCTCTCTCTTCCTCTTGCTTTTGTGAAAGTCTCTCCCAGAGAAAAGGGATCGCGCGAGCGAGCGCTTTAAAGAGATTCTCGAGAGCTATTTTCTCTTTTATTAAGGCGAGATGTGTCACGAGTGCAGCAGCAGCAGCGGTGGTGGTAGCGGCGGCGCCCTCCCGGCAGGAGCTCATTTCCATCGATCGCCGACTGGAGGCGGAGGCTGAGTCGAGACAACTTGCGCTGCTACTCGCTTGTATGCTAATGCGTGGAGGGGTGGAGGGAGGGAGAGGTAAGGTAACAAGCTTTTTTGTCCTCGACGATGCGGAGCTGCTGCTGCTGCTGCTACTACGGAGGTATATAGGTTGATTCTTGCGAGGATAAATGGCGTTTTATGAGGAATCGATGGGGCTTTCATCTCTCGGCTGTTGCTGCTGCTGCCGCTGCTTCTTTCGACACTGCGACTTTTTAGATAAAATATTTAAAAAGGTTGCAGCAGCAGCAGCAGCGTGAGCGGCAGCGTTGCGTGCTTCCTTTTGATGGATCGGTGTATTATTTACTTTTTGTACGCAGTGTCAATCTTTATGATAAAACTTTAGATGTAAATCTTTACTTTTTTCATACCTTATTATCTTTTTTATTTTTTAGCTCTCATTTTATACATTGAGAATATATGATCATAAAATATTTTTTACGAATAAAAGCCAATGGACAAAAGCCTAAAATTTACATGTAACAACTTCTAGATGTGACATAAGTTAAATTCGTACTAGTCCCTAAATTACGTTACATCTAAGGTAATATAGTATAATTTTTCTTGTATAACGTCTCGTCAATAACATCAAGCAAACTTACCAGGATCTGAAGACGGATGTGATCTCGTGAGTCTGCAAAGCTGGAGCGGCAGGTATCGCGTGTCGGCTCGTGGCGGTGATTTCGGCGGGGGCGGCGTCGCACTAAGGAAGCCGCGCTGCAGCTCCCAGCCTACCTCCTGGATGATCGACGCCTTGCGGAAGTATGGCGTCACCTCGCGCAGGTATTTAACTGTAACAGAGAAAGTGAGAATAGGATTATTAAATCGATTTGGATTTGAACTATAAGATAATAATGTATAACATAATAGGTAATAATTATTGTATGTGTTTTTTTGTATATATATGATGATAAATAAAATTGTCTGGTAAATTAGTCGAAGCATTATATAATTTAGGCAATGGAAAATTACAGTTTAAAAAAAAATAAGCAAATACAGTCAGACGTCAGGTATTTTAAGGCAAAAGCTACTCATAAATCAGGTAAATAACCAGAAAACACATTCGAATAAACGCTTCATAAATATACATGTGAAGCGCGTGAAGCGGGCTCACAATTCCGTAAATAACAGGCTAAAAAAAGAAGAAACGAGCTTCAAAACCAACTACGCCTCGCCTAGCAGAACCGGCAATTCCGCGAGCAGTGCGATTCTCAGAATTCTCTCTTTCTCTCTCTCTCTAACTCCACGGAGCTCCTTCGAACAATGCAAATTCCTCTCGAAAACCATAATAATCGCATAAATTAACGTAAAATACGGACGCGCCGAGCCGAAATTCCCACTTCTGCAAAGAAAAGAGAATAAAGGACGAGACCGAAAGAGAGAGAGAGAGAGAGAAAGAGCGCGAGTGCAGCGTTCTCGAAAACGGCGTCGCACTCTAAAGCTCGGTCATTCGTTCGGTGTTTCGTACGTACACACGCGGACGCGCGGTTCTACGCGCCGGCGAGAGCTGAGGAATGCAATATTCCGACGCTGGTAGACCCGGGAAAACTTATGGCGTGGATGCAAAAAAGGGTAGCTACAGCGAAGAGAGGGAGAGAGTGAGAGCAGTCCTGCGCGAATTCGAATTTACATCGAAATCTTTTCGCGAGAGGTAGGGAAGGATGACTGCTAGTGTGTTGCGAGGCCGCTAGCGACGGGAATTTAAGGTAGTGGTGCGGTCGCTCGGAAAGTCGATGGCGTGGTAGAAGTATTGTGGCCGCGTTCGAATGCTACTGTGCCTGCTTGATTCCATTAAGAATATTACGATAAATGTTTTATTGTTAGTATTTTATATTTTTTTTTTTCGTTTTTTTACTACATAATTTTTTTTTTTTTTTCATTTATAAAAATGATCATTTTCAACTAGTCTCTTTTGCCTTTTATTTTTCTTTCATTCTTTAAAATAGTTTTTCTGTATGTATCTTGTGAAAAACTGTTTTCACTTTCTGAATGTGGTATTCAGTTTTATTTCATTAGAGGAAGTATGAAATATTAGGTACGAAAATATATTTTCGCTTTCTCAAACCGAAAGCAAGAATACATTTGAAGCATACATTTTGCTGTTTTTCGAAGTCTTCTAGGTCCTTGAATAAAATAATAAGATTTTAAAAAATCATAAAGATGAACATGTGCATTTACCTCTTATGGAAATTCGCATTATTTTTGGACTAGTAAATTTCTAATTTTTATTTAAAACGAGGAAAAACTAAATAGTATCATATAAATTTAATATTTCGAAGAAAATCAAAATAACCAACCTATGACACTTTCAGAATGATGCCTTAAAAAAAACTAGTATTCTCTGATAAAATATCTTTTTTATAATCACACATCATAATTATTGCTACTTCTGATCAAAATGTTGAGACTATTATTCGAGTTATTACTTTTCTAATTTTTGTTCAAAGTAATTTTTACAAGAAATTAACGTAACCGAGCGTGGTTCGAGGTGTCATCCCCTTTTTGCCCTTGCACGGACGGACGTCCACACTGGGCGAGGGTCAGAACACTCCATGCGCCGATAGCGACGGAGTCGCTGTTGGCGAGGAGGCGAGAGCCTGGCGAGGACCAGGAGGTCCGTCTCCGGCGGAGCGCGGAGGCCGAGTGT
>UXGD01004247.1:0-17689 GCA_900474315.1 Torymus auratus | reverse complement strand
ACCAGACAACTCGGCCGAGAGCTAAGAAACCAGACAACTCGCGGGCTCCTTTTTTCATTCGGTTTTTAGTTGATAACCACGGGAGTGAATTAAAAAATCAAGGATTTTAACTCCCTACAGTGGTTCTCAATAGTCAGAAAAACACAAAAATAATCAATAACATTTTTTTTAATGTATATAAGAAACAAAGATTATCAATTAAAAATCAAATGAAAAAAGAAGCCTGCGAGTTGTCTGGTTTCTTGCTCTCGGCCGAGTTGTTTGGTTTCTTAGCCCTTAGCCGAGTTGTCTGGTGTCTTAGCTCTCGGCCGAGTTGTCTGGTTTCACCTCTCACCCGACGATATATAATATATTATCTTGTTTCTATTCTTTATATTCTGTAACAGTAATCAATGTATTAACAATTTATCCAGGGTTAAGATATTTCACATAAACAACATAATGCAGATATTTCACATAAACAACATAACGCAGATATAAACTATATGAAAACTAATAACAATATAAGCGTTAAGAAGCATTCTCTATCTTCAATAACATTTCTATTTTTCCGATGAAAGTAATCATTGAGTCGTTGCCTCATTATGTCCTCTAAACCGTTCTTCCTTTTTTAAGAACACCGATCCATTAAACCAGATTCGTATAATAAGCTCGGTAGACCAATACCTGCATCTGAGAAATATATGGTAAATCTTGACTAAAAATGCCATAACTTATTATTGGCTGTTCGTATGGGCTCTTCCATGAAACTCCATATCCAACCCAAAACATTTTTCAAAAAGAAATTCATCAATTCCCTAGCCTGATCTTCAATCCCTTATCCCTATCCCTTCCCGATTTTCGTACCCTTATCTTTGGGTGGGGATAGGTTGTTCTACAATACTTTTGCCGAAAGTTAAAAATGATGAATATATAATACTGACAATTAAGTTTGTCGAACAGATAAAATTGCTATGAAAAATTTCTGTTACTATGAAAAACTGTTTGTGCGTTCGCGTTCGTATTAGTATCATAATATTTTCTATGTTGAGTTTTTTTTAAATGTTCGTTATCAGTTGCATATTTATATCTTTTACAAGTCCACCCATCGATTTCTCAAAGCTGAGTACGTTACATATTATTGAATTCTATTTATATTTATTTTCGCGATTCTCATGACCCAGATTTTTAAAAAGTTAAGAATTTTTATTTTTAGTTATTTAAATAAATGAAAAGACCGTATTATTACACTTAAAATACTAAAATATACTACTTACTTGTTTGTGTTGATATAACCTAGGTAAATTCATTGGCCTCCTTCTACTGTAAGGCCAAGTACTTTCGAGTGTACAAAATGAAATTAGTATTCGTGTCGATCTACTTAATATTACTCAATATGAGTGTACCGTGATAACGCATAACCAGAAAAAAAATCTTGGTTTTAGAATTTTGAGAACGCTGGGACATCAGTAGTCGCTTTTTTTTCTGCCCGAAATATTTATCTGTATTGTCATCTCTTTGACAAGAAAACTGCCTCCAACGACACATAAGCGACTTGGTATTAAATGATCTAACGGGGATACTTCAAATCATTTTTAACGCTACAATGCTTATTGCTTTTTGAAGAATTAATATTTTTCAATAGACATCATTTTTAACAACAACGCATATTAGATAGCTCCAGATTACTACAGAAAAAGGAGCTATGAGAACTACTTACCGTTACAGAGCACTTTTTGCCACCAAGAATCAACCCGTGCATCTCTGTTAGAATTTGTTTCCCAAAGGTTGTGTACTCCCTTTGTAAGCATTTTCCAAAACCATTCGATTTAACATGTTAAAATATGTGTTATTTCTCTATCTTTTATATGCTCTAACACGTGCTGCGTGCAAATGAACTCTTGTTCTAATTTCGAGACCGTCTACTCACCCGATGCCAAGCAATTTCGCATAGACAACATAATGCAGATATAAACCACATTAAAACCAATAACAATAGAATTGTTAAGAAGTAATCTTCATCTTCGATAACACTAGTATTTTTCCGAGAAAAGTAATCACTAAATGTGTGCCTTACTGCATCCCTGTAACCTTTCATTGTTCTCTTGGACCACTGATCCATTAAACCAGATTGGTAAGCTCGGTAAACCAATACCTGCATCTGAGGAATGTATGGCGAACCTCGACTAAATGCTGTAGCTTGATGAGCTGTTCGTATGGGCTCTTCCACGAAACTCCATACCCAACCAAAAACATTTTCCGAAAACAAATTCCCCAGTTGCCTAGCGTGATCTCTTGCTACATGGCAAGCATTAACATTTTGACTGCTCTCATACAAGGTCTCAATGCAATTTGTGCATATTACAGCTCTTTCTATTAAGCTTTTCAGATTATAGTCGCTTTCAAGATCGGATAACTTTATCTGACCAGTATAATCAAGACAAAGAATTGCGTTTGCATTTACAACGTCTTCTAAAGACTTAAATTCTATTAAAGTCTCTCTCTGGAAATTGATATCAAATAGCGCTTTAAAAATATATGTTGAAAATAACATATTAACGCACGTTAAGGATAAGAAAAATATTCTTTCAGGAGAATGTTGTAAATTATCTGTTATGGCATTCCCCATTAAAATTTGAATTATGTTATAAATTGACCAATTGCTTATGACAAATTTCAATCGTCTAACTATCCAGTAGCATATTATAAGCACAACTATCATTGTTAAAAATGTTACTAGGAAGTCCCTTGCAATTGTGGTGCTATATGTAGGGTATTGTTTGACGACTAAATTAAATGAATTCGAAAAAATAATAAAAAGAAATAATGCGCCTTTCTCAATCTTTAATGGCGTTGATAAATAAAACGAAAAATCCATATTCCCCTTCACAACATGATGTAAAGACATTGAGGGTGAACTTGAAGGTTTAAGTTTTACAGAAAAGTTCATCGCTTTAGACAAAAATTTAAGGACAGTAGGAGATGTTAAATATAAACTATCATCCAGATCTCTGGTCACAAACGCTTTCTTCACTATTGGCTCTGAAAAACCACCACCATAAACAGGAAAGCCGTGTAAGTTTTTTAGTTTGTCCGGGAAAATTATGGAGTTTTTGGAAAAATATTCTTTGTAGTAAGTGTCGTTAAAAGGGTTATATTGATAAATCTGTGCAGAGAATGTAGAATCAGACGTACCAAATTTTGACCGAAGTACATCTTTTTTAACTATTTCGATTATGGCAACATCTAAGAATTTGAACGACCAACTTAATCTTAATAAGTGATTGATTCTCGAAATTCTATTTTTCCCAAACAAAAATATGAGACATTTTGGTCTTTGGTTAAATAGAATAATATTCATATTCTTAAAGTAATTCTCTATTTCAGAAATGGCATATCTTTCTTCATTGTGACTTAAAAAAATCACATGTAATGATTCCGTTTCAGCCGCATTTGATAGAATCTCTTTTATCCCTCTGGAATGATAGTTACGAGATGCTAAGTTTTTTTCCAATTCTTTGGTATCTCCAATTACTGCCGGAAATCTATTGAGAAATGTTCCAATGCACAATGAAGATAATGATGAAAATTCTGACGAGAAATTTGCAAATATAGTAACTTTCTTTAGAGAAAGGTTCTCTTCTAGATACTGAATAGAATAATTAAGTATATTTTCAACTTTATGCGTATGAACATGATAATTTAAACAAAGTATAGACAAACTGCAAATTATTAGAATTTCTATACGCATTATGAAGAGTCTATGATTTATATTGGTTAGAACTACACCTGTGTGTCTTCGAACAGTCAATGTTACTATGAGAAACTGTTTGTGCGTTCGCGTTCGTATTAGTCTAATAATATTTTCTGTTGTGTTCTTTTTTTCGAATGTTCGTTATCAGTTGCATATTTGCATCTTTTACATGTCCACCCATCGATTTTTCAAAGCTGAGTACGTTACATATTATTGAATTCTACTTCTATTTATTTTCGCGATTCTCATGACCCAGATTTTTAAAAAGCAAATAATTTTTAGTCATTTAAATACAGGAAAAGATAGTATAATTTTATATCATTTATAGTTAACGAGAATTTATCATTTCATGTGTATTCTCTTACAGACGCTACTGACGGCGCAAGTTTTCTTTGTTTCGCGAATTGTCTACAAATACCAAACTATTCCCAGCAGTTATTCGCATAAGATAATGCTATAATTTTGTTTCTTTCTATAGTTCTATATGCGTAATTCACTTAATTGAATCCCTGTAGTCCTCCCTGGCTAGGATTGCGTATTTCTCAAAATCAATTACACGCGTATAGTTTCTTTGTCCGTCGGCTGTTGTCATAATATTTCGCATAAAATGGTTGCAGGTTTGCTATCTATTTACGATATTTTTACTCAAGTCTTTGTCTCGCAACTTTCTAGACGCACTTTTATAGACAAAGGACATAGCTTGTACGTCTATGCCTGTAATAACTATGATTATAATTATTTTTAGTAGTTGGAGAAGACGCACAAAACTTCTAGTACTTATATGTTGGTCTACGGACCTTACTATCTTACGCTTGTTACATATCTTAACATATGAATATTCTCATGATTTTATTGATAAATTATTTTTTTTTGCTGCCTGTAGGTATTACTTTATGCAACTATTTTTTTATATATAATTTTCAAAAAACATGGCAAGTTAAAAGCCTCGTTAGATTAATTTCTCTTTCAAATTTAGTGAACAGGATGTAATCCGTCAGTCCCTTGGGAAAAAAGATCAATGAAATTCTTTGAATGTTTGTGAAAAAGTATGAAAAATAATGATATCCTGAAGAAATGTGAAACTATAAAAGCTCTAATATAAATAAATTGTTATTAAATGTTATGTTAATTTTGTATAACTAACGTATTCTTTATCTCACACAAAAGGGGGATTAGGTATTTCCACATTATTAAAAATTAAAGAACTGCCAATAACAACAAAAGTAAAATTCGTTAAATGAAGGGTAATGTAAAATAACTGGGATTATTTATCAATGTATTTAGGATTGATATTAAGAAAAAAAATTTCTGGTAATTTATATGGGCGTAAGATAGTGAACAAATGATATGAGAAGAGTCATCAGACAAAAGTTAGAAGTAATAACCTTATGCCTTCAGTACCTTACCTTCCGATCCGTCTATCAGTCTATTTAAAGAGGTTGGCTACCCAAATGAAAATGGTTTCGTCATTCCAAAAATTTAATATGTCGTTCTTCGATTGATTTCCTACAAGTATGCGAAATTTAAGAGCGTTTGTCAACTAGGTTATGGAATTATTCAATTTACAATTATACACCGACTTTTATGGAAGTAACTTGGTAAAAAATAAAACACTAAGGATGCGATTTTTTCAAAATGGTTACAACGAACAAAAAAAAACTATGAGCAGATACAGCCAAGCGCGTCGTCTCCGATCTGGTCAAGACTACTTCTACATACTCACTTACCTACTATTTTAATTACGAATTTACTTATCTACCTACTTTTACTTTATTCTTCTATTATTTCATATTCAACTACAACCAGCGTACACGCCTATATTATATTATGCACACTGTAAAAGGACCTCGGTATGTTTAAGAAATAAATAATTAATAAAATACATAATCTGGATCAGGTTCATATCGCATCAAATTTTCCCGTTTCCTAAAAAGAAATTTTAAAATTATAATAGGGATAACTAAAGCATACTTTTTTTTCTTTTAAATTGTTTATTGTAATTGCTCACTACAACAATAAATTAATATACACTACAAATAATGTTAGACCCAGCGACTTAAAATATAATAAAAAATACTGTTTATTTAAAAACTTGTAGGTATATTGTGTAGGGATGAAATCAAGAAAAATTAGACTTTTTATCGATAACTCTTCAAATTTTATTCATTGCATTCCACATAAATCGCGTAGAAATCTATTGAGAAATGTCCCAATGAACAATGCAGATAACGATGAAAATTCTGACGAGAAATTTGCAAATATAGTAACTTTCTTTAGAGAAAGGTTCTCTTCTAGACACTGAATAGAATAATTAAGTATATTTTCAACTTTATGCGTATTGACAAGATAATTTAAACAAAGTAGAGATAAACTACAAATTATTAGAATTTCCATACGCATTATGAAAAGTCTATGATTTATATTGGTTAGACCTACACCTCTTTGTTTTCCAACAGTCAATGTTACTATGAAAAACTGTATGTGCGTTCGCGTTCGTATTAGTCTAATAATATTTTCTGTTGTGTTCTTTTTTCGAATATTCGTTATCAGTTGCATATTTGCACCTTTTACATGTCCACCCATCGATTTTTCAAAGCTGAATACGTTACATATTATTGAATTCTGCTTATATTTATTTTCGCGATTCTCATGACCCAGATTTTTAAAAAGCAAATAATTTTTAGTCATTTAAATACGTATAAAAAGACCGTATTATTTGAAGCTTAAATTTCCAGAATTTATCAACACATTGTATACAATAAAAGAATAATTGCTGTAAAATTACTTACCCGTATATTTCGTCGAAAGTTGCTACTGATTGAAAAACGAGAAATATATCTAATAATTTTTTTTTTTCATTATATTTCTGCTTCTTTGCAAATATAAAGTCATGCATGTTTTGAAATTATATTCAAAATAAATATATCAGTACAGTATTAGACTGCCACCATAAGCATAAAGGTATGTAACTTCAAAATGTCACTTTCGTCGCAATTTCGATATGAAGTATGAAAGCCTGCCTGTTTTCTATTAAATTAATGTCGATTTTTGAAAATTAAATTTTGTTTCAAGTTAGAGACCGCCTTACTTCTGACTATACTTCACAACCCACTAGATCATTTAGATTATTTTCACTATCTCATTCTAAAAAGAATTTCTCTCTCCATCACATAACAAAATAACTCCACCCGCGAAGCAGTGCGTACACTATACAACTGTACATAACGAGAAAAAGATCATGTTCTCGAGCTCGCCCACGTAAATGTCCTGGCCTATCGTATATAAATACTTGATCGACGTATATCAATTTGCGAAAGACCGCCGAGGAAAAGAGAAATGAATGTATATACCGGCATTGTGCAGCCCCGAGATCCGCCAGCTGAATAATTCATCGCCTATAATTGGCCGATTTTGTTGTGAGCTTCGCGAGCTGGCCGCTTGTTCCTTACGTACGCATATACATACGCGCCCATCACGCTATTCTTTTCGGACTTTCGGACTCCGTTACTGTTTTCTTCACTTTCGTAATCAGTGAGACTGTTTCAAAAGAGTACAACATTTACAAAAGGTAAGTGTACCATCTTGGGGATAACATCTTCTCCACAATTTTGAATAGTCATCACATTAGCCGTAGAAACATGAAGACGATTTCGTCGTCCACCTTGGACTTCGACGATGTCTCGTCAATGTTCGTCAACACTTTACGTTTGATGGGCATTCTACCACTACATAACTTTGACTTCAGCCACCCTATCACTCAACTGATCTACTACTACTGCCTCGTCTGCTGCTTCATTCACGTGGTACTCTTCTTGACGTTCGGCTACATTGGCCTTAAACAGGTACTATTCCTACCGCCAATCGTCTCAAAATCAACCTCTAATTTTAAATTTCATCTACTTTTAAGCACGTGATAGGCATCGACTGCGTCTGCGAGTTCGTTATCGTATGTGGCTACGTCTTTCGCTACTTCATCATTGCCTACCATCGTGACAACTTTCATCAATTGCATCTTCAGTGCCGGATCATCTGGAACAGCTGTTCGGAGGACGAACACTGGACGGTCCACTCGTTCGTAAGGAAGATACAGTTTTTGTTCAAGTGCTTCGCAGCACTCAATCTGCTGCTGACGGTGTTCTACATTTACACGGCGTACACGACGAGGCTCCCGCCGATACAGCCGAACGGCACCGAGAACAGGATCTTACCCTTCAGGTGAATTACTTTAGCCACTTCCTTTCCGAGTTTGTAGAAAAAAAGAAATTAAGTTATTATTTGTCGTTGGGTTCTCTTGATCGCTAAAGGGTCTTATAAAAAATATTGATAAAGCTCCGTTGACGAGATATTTTAAGGTGTTTATATAAAGCCTTAACGCTTATATAAAGAAAAACAGAATAATTATAAATATTTGTTTTACCAATCTTTACTTTCCCAGGTGCCTATATATTATATGTTCATATTCATTCCGAAATCCCATACTTATCAAACTCAACATTTTTGAAAACCAAATCTCATCCTACAATCATTTACCATGACAAGACAATTAATCGCTGCGGTAAAACCAAAAGAATGCAGCTTACATTAAAATACCTTACTCAATCATATTATGCGCATGAAGAATTTTGGTGAACGGCGTGGAACCGACGCTCGGCTATTTTGTCATGTTCGGCATCCAGTCGATGATCCTCAGTCTGGCAATGTTCATTCTCCTCGGCGTCGACACCTGCGTGCCCTTCTACATCATGTTCGCCGTCGGATACTTCAGGGTACTACAGGACCGGCTGCTCTTCATGAACGACAGACGCTCGTCGAAAGGCGGCGACGAGGACGAGGTTTACGAGGAGCTCGTGGCGTGCTCCAAGTTTCACCAAAGTATCTTCAAGTATGTCATTTTTACCAAACGTATTGTAGCCGAAAGTTCCTTTGCTTGACATTGAAATTTCTTCTGGATATAGAATGTGTGACAAAATCAATGAATTCACTGGGTCGCTGTTTCTCTTACAAATTTTGTGCACCGGGTACAATTTGTCCCTAGCCGGAATCAAACTCGCAGGTGTAAGTTCAATTAATTGGAGCGTCATTCATCCACATAATAACTAGTTATCTAACATAGTCACTATGAAATGCCTGTTACAGACAGACCCGGACAGATTCAGATTCATCTGGACGTTCGGTCTCTGCCTGGTAGAGCTCTTCGTTTGCCAGTGGCCCCCCGACCATCTCTTGGAAGAAGTAAGCATTATTTTACAAAAAAAATTTATCTTTGTATGTGTAAAAATCGTTATCTCAAAGAGCGAGGCGGTAGCGACAGCGGCGTACTTCGCTTCCTTGTCAGCGATGAACCGCCAGT
Source organism: Torymus auratus (assembly GCA_900474315.1). NCBI lineage: Eukaryota > Metazoa > Arthropoda > Insecta > Hymenoptera > Torymidae > Torymus > Torymus auratus. Next base: position 8,606 of record UXGD01004247.1, on the reverse strand, counting down.
GCGGCAAGCTTCTGCTCATCATCATGGTAAGGGCCCAACGTCCCGTGCAAATGATAGCCGGTGGTATCGTGCTGATGTCGATCGAATCCTTGGGCTCCGTGAGTGTTATTATTATTTAAGTTATGAGATGAATGATTTGGGAAAGATAAATTCACTTCTCTTCCGTTTCAGATGATCACGGGGGCGGTATCGTTTTTCACGATGTTGAGAAATTTCAATGTGTAGCGGTCATTGATGATGATCTGCTTCGCTGCGATTGTTTATGATGTATTGATGCGTGTAATACGAAATTTCGAATACATTTATAGTTAACGAGAATTTATCGTTTCATGTGTATTTTTGTATTTCTCTTACAGACTCTATTGATGCTCTAGAAATATCAAACTATTCCCAGCAGCTATTCACATAAGATAATGTTATAGTTTATATATACTTTAGGGTGTTTATTAATTTATTCAATAAAATAATATACACTGCAAATATTGTTAGACCCAGTGACTTGATAGTACATTTCGACACGGCTGCGGAAGGTGATTATTTAGCTCATGGGACGTTTTTCGCATGAGCGAAGCGAGTTCTTTATTATATTATTTGTATATTATATTATAGATATATTCTTTCTATAGTTCTATACGCGTACTTCATTTACTTTGGTCAAATATTTTCGCATGGAACCCCTGTACTTAATTCTTCCTTGCTAGGAACGTGTATTTCTGAAAATCAATTACACGCTTATAGTTTCTTTGTCCGTCGGCTGTAGCCATAATATTTCGCATGAAATGGTTACAGGTTGGCTACCTATTTACGATATTTTTACTTGTGTCTTTGTCTCGCAACTTTCCAGACGCTCTTTTATAGATAACGGAGATAGCTTATACGTACGCCTATGCCTGTAATAACTATAATTATGATTAGTGGTAGTTGACGAAGCTGCACAAAACTTGTATTACTTATATGCTGGTCTACGCATCTTAGTACCTTACGCTTGTTGTATATTTTTGCTGCTCGTATTATTTTATGTAACTATTATTTTTTAATATAATTCAACAAATAACGTGGCAAATTAAAAGCTTCGTTATATTTCTCTGTTAAATTTTGTGAGCAGGGTGTTATCTGCTTTTACTCTTTTGACAAACATGATTTGAATCTTTTTAAAATTTTATGAAAAACTATAAACAAATCTAAAAACCCATCTTTATTCAACGTTAATTCTGTTTATTTTTTATAACTAACGTATTATTCATCTCATACAAGAGGGGTCATACATTTGAAAATGCCTTTTAATAGACAAACTTTTGTTTGATGATCCTTCTCATATCATTTGTTTATTATACCCGCATATAAATCATAAGAAAAAAATTTTGCAAAATACTCCCAGTTTATTTTACGTTATCCTTAATCTCAACAATCTTACTTTTGACCAATCAAAAAAATAGATCTACCTATTTACCAAGCAATGAATAAAATTAATCGTCCATAACGTTTTACTATGATTGGTAGTTCTTTAAGTTTTAATAATGTTATTAAACACTGGAAAAGTAATTAAAAATAAAAAACCTGTCAGCAATAGTAATAGGTTGCAATAATTCTGCATTTAATCGATATAAATTATTACCTTTGATTTCTCTTTGTTGCACGTGTGTAATCTAAAATCACAAAATTGTCTTTATAAGATATAATACTATCATTTTGCCATTCTAGTCCCGTATGCGTAATTAACCTGGCTTCAACAAAAGGGTCTATAACAAAAACAATTCGGGTAAAGTTATTCGTTTCCGAAAACCATTTTACTGTACAGCCGTCCGCCAGCCATAATCATACTTCGTAAAACATTGTTACAGGTCAAGTGTCTATTACGAGATATGTACACGGCCTTTGTCTGTCTGCAACTTTACTTGCAAAGCTTTATACGTATAAGAGACATAACATGTACGTTTATGACTATAATAACTAGAAATTCTGCTTTGTGGAAACTGACAAAGGTTCCCGAAAAGTGCACTTGCGTTTTGTTATAGACCTATTGTATATCTCTAAATAAAAATAATTCTAATATCGTTATTATTTATTTTTTCTGTAATCGTGTATTTCATCAAAGCTATAAAATTAACGAAAATAGTTGTAGTTCATAAAAACGTGACAAATTTAACGCGTAATAAGCAGATACCATTGCATAATTAATTAAAAAAAAGTACGATGTCAAGGCCACGTGACGTTTTTCTTCAATTATAAAGTATGTCACTTGGCGAAAAACCCATTTCATAAAGCTGAAAAAACTTATCAGCGGAGCGATAAGTCCGACTGAATCTTCTACTCCGAAGCTTCGGTGTTGATGTAATTTAGTAAGAGAAGAGCAGAAGATCAAAGCACATAGTAAGAAACATATGTGATTTAACAATATTTTAAATGAATACATATTGTTAATAAAGTTTTGGTAAAAATTTGTTTTGAAGAGTACAAATATTTTACATCTTGAAGTCTAATGGGATAGGTTCATGATGCGTTACTAGTTTTCCAAGTGTAATTAATAATTAATTATTATGACATATTGAAGAATTTGATTAGAACTTGCATATAAATTGTGAATAGGTAAGTAATCAAAATTATCAGTAATACAATGCTAAATACCCTTAATAGAAATCAAATATTTATCTTTTACTTTTTTACGAAATAACTTTTTGTCATGATTCTCAGCCATTTGCGTATTATCTTCTTAGAATATCTAAAAAGGTCTTTTAAAATTAGCAAAAGAACATTTCGTAAACCTTATTAAAAATTGAAATTTTTTCAATCTTTTAGTTACTTTATATAGGCTCATCCTATCAATACCTAAAAATTCAAAGGTAAAAACTGAATAATAATAAATTATAATGTTTAGTTGGCGATTTTCTTATATTTTATAACTATAAGGGTACTTATATTCAACATAAATATAAACGACTCAAATCCAACATCTATTATTTTAATTCTTTAACGAATTCAAACAAATATAGACTATTCAAACAATTATAGACATCGGCTATTTAGTTCGATACAATCTAACATTCCCCTAATATACTTACAATGGGCTTTTCATTTCAGATAATCCAACAATGCACATCACCACTCATCTCTGCATTATCTTGATCACTTTCTTCTTCACCAAACCCATCCTAGGCCTATCGACCTTCACCTCGGACCGTCTGATCCTCACAAAATCTTCGCGCTTTCCACCGATGGTAACGCGCTCCTACGATCAACTAATCTACGCGACATTTCCTACCTACCCGGAAGCCATCGTACGCCTAGAGTCCGAGAAGATCGGCTACGCGTTCTGCGACATCGTCTTCGACTCGAGGATCGAGATCGAACGACCTCTGGGTTTCGACAGCCTCGCTAATGGGCAGCTCGTGCTGACGTTCCTCAGTGCTAATACGACAGTTGGTAGGTACATACTTATTGAGATCGTGTATCTGGACAAGTGTGAGCACGTGTCAGTGCCAGCAGTAACATTGAACGAGACGTCGGTTACGGGACCTGATGATATAAGGATCCTGATGGGCGAGAAGGAGTTCGACGTGTTCCTGCCGGACCATCCGAAATGTGAAGTGGGAAAGGCGTGTAGATTGAGGATTCGTAGTAATGGAGAGCACGATTCGTGGCATAACATGGATAAAATCGAAGATGCTGATCACTGGTCCATTAGTTCGGTCAGTGAGAAGGATTTTTCAAAAGGATATTTTTATACAGCGTTTACGAACAACAAGACCGTTATTGTACGGTTGGATAAGAACTTGGAGGTACGTCAAATTAATTTAAAAGGGTTTTCGGAGTATTAACTCCGAAAATCAAACTTATATTTGGATGCCCATAATACTATTTTGACAAATAAAGTACCCTGGATGGCAAAACAAGTCTAGACCAACTTGAAATTCAAAGTATTCATATAAAAATGGTATATTATAATTATCTGATACTTTAGTTTGGCATATATTCACATACTTTGTTTATAATTTGAAAACTGCACCATTGCCTCAGTCGATAACACAATTGTTTGTGTTTATTTGTGCTTTATTTGTCAAAATAGTATTATGAGTTTACATGCATTCAAATATAAGTTTGATAAACCTAGTCTAAAACCTGTGTAATAAGCTCGGTCGGTAACTCTTAAATATGTTCATAACTATTCGCATCCAATCCTATTCTATCTCAGGTACAGAGCGGCATCGAGCTGGGTAACGCCTTCTTACACTCGGATCTTCACGGCCACGTGAACCTCTGCCGCGCTACTTCGCCCTATAACCTCGAATGCGACATGCTGGATGAGAACTTGCTGTCCCGTTCGCCAACGGCTATCGTCGACACGGAACCGTACCGTAGCTTCATCCGGAGCGCGCGTATGTTCAACCTTGACGATGGCAGCGCCTGGTTGTTTTTCGTACTACAGGTGCACACCGTGCAGGCGATAGGCAAGGAGTTCTCTGTGTATTTGCAGCACATCGATGTGTACGGTAGAGTCAGTACGCCGATCAAGTTCGTGGACGATCTTTGCAAGGATTTCAGCGAAGTGGCGGTCACGAAGATGAAGGATAGATTCTATTGTGTTAATGTCACGTGTCGCGAGTCCATCAGGACCAAGTGCGTTATCTTTCAGTGAGAAAGACAGCAGGTGGTGAAGATTGCTAATGGGCTAATCTTATCAACTGAGTGAGTTATAGTTTTCAGACTATTAAAACAAATCCACCATGATATATGCGATTAAACAATGGCGTTGTACAATGACATTCTTAGATGTTCCCGAATATCGATTTGAAACTTTGCAGAATGGTAAATTATTTCATTATGGAGCGTAATCATGCCTTGATTAATTTGGTAGCAGTTGATTATTGTATAATTCTCTTAAGACAATGTCAGTGCCACCTGTTACTGACGATTGCAGGGACCTATTTTTTTTATTTGGTTTTGAATTTTAAGAAAATATTGCTCTGATGCGTTGTAGATCGTTACCGAAAAGTACCGGTATAACGCCGTCGACTGGTTCATCTTCTTGCCGTCCACCTCGAGTATCGGTAGCTGACCTATCGGCGCGCCTATATCTAAAAAACGTACAGTCATTGTGCGTAAGTCATACACTACAGGTACCTAGATACCCTGGTTAAAATACCGTAAAGGTTTGGCATGATCCGGTACCAAAATCTAGAAAGATTTAGATAAGAAAAGAAAAGTCTTCTGAACCTTCCCAGTTTTTTGGGACCGGACCTTTCCGAACTTTTCAGAACATTTGACCAGGGTATACGTAATAAGTAATTAGATATACTTACTAGGCTTGATCTTGGGCCAGTCATCCTTATTGATGCGCACGTCCTCAAACTCGACGCCGGCGTGGCTGAGGATGAAGCGGGTTGGCTCCGCTACGCCCTTGACATTGAAATACGTAACCTTGTACGACGGCACGATTATCTTCTGCGCTTCTTCTTCTCCGCTAATTAATATCTTTGAGGTGTGGGATGAAATTGAGTGTAAGAATGATAGAACGGAGTGGAAAGGTCTAAAAGGTGTGCTTCTGATAAAGGCACGTAATCTCAAGTGTTATTGATATTACAGTTTTTTGTTATATACCCGGAAAAGAGATACACTGTCAGCGATGATATCGCACGCGAGGATCTGATGATGAAGGTGTCGCAGTGAATCGATGTACGCGAACTGGCAGGCAATTTGCTATATTCGTTGTCAAAGATGATCGATTTAAAGTAAGTCGAATTCAAATGTTTGCATTGAGCAAGTAGAACCATGCGTTATCTTGGACGTGGTAGTGTATCTTTAGAAAGTATGACTTATGTTTTTCGAATCGATTTATATCGACGAGAAATGTATTAAGGATGATATATTTAGTGTACTGTTCAGTAATTTAGTAATGGAAAGTCAGACTTGTAGCATATAATATATATGTCTAGTATATTTTTAAACAACAAAGTAACATAACTAATAAAACTTGAACTAAATGTATAAATTGTTTATGAAATCGTTATTACTGTATAACTAAAGTACAATATAAAAAACAAATTACATATAGGTATAAACTCAAAAGATGAAGAAATAATTAATTCTTAAGATAATACTCAATTTAATAAAAAAAATATATATTTTTTTTAATGCCCAAGAAAACTCAAATTTATACTAATATATATAAACACAAGTTTTTCTCTAACAACCACTCACTTGTAAAACCCACACAAATAACGAAAAACCCACAACCCTCCACCTCCGATAAAACCCCTAGTAATAACTCACCTCAAGTAAAACTAGCAGATGCGCGATGCGATGCTATGCTCGTCGTCTATGTATAATCTACTTAGTTAAGTACGGCTATCCATATCGCTGCGATAATCTATCGAGGTGTCATCCTCGCATGAGTTCACGGTTTTTGTGTGCGAAGGGTTAATGCGGAAATGGAAAAGGGGATGGGTTTGATAATTGGATAAATATAAACAATCAATGAAATAAAAACAATCTCTGTTCGGAGTATAAAAAAAACATTAAATACTTTATTTAAATAATTCACACTCTCATAGAGACTTCACAAACAACCAACAACGGGCCATCTTTATACCTATACTCTTCACATAATACTTTATTGCTTAACAAATTCTTCAACTCAATTCAATAAAAAAATACATATCCACACATATTCATGAAACACAGCATTCAGTCGGTCTTGGGTCGCTTGGCTATCCAGGCCTTGATACCTGGAAGCGCGAGGACCTTGTCCCTTACAGCCTTCAGGTTATCGTACTTCTCGATGACGTCACCGCAGCCAAAGCGCTGGTTCAGCAGGTCGAGACCAGCGGTGAAGTAAATGTCCGCCCACGTGAGTTTACCGCCTACCAGGTAGCCTCCGTTACGCTTCACTTGAGCGTCCAGACGCGGTAGGACGACGGCTGCCGATTCCTTGCCGATTTCCTGTTTGGCCGCCTTCGCTTCCTCCGTCTTCTCGTAGAATGGAGCGATGAGTTCTTCAATAGGGAAAGAAAGAGAGAAGGTTTAGTTAGTGGCGTGAAATTATTGTTTTCATAATGATACGACAATATTATATAATTAATAATGTTTGAATAATGCATGAGAATAAAAATTAAAGACCAATATTTTATACGGCACATTAGTTAATTTATTTTTTAATTTGATTAAAATCTGGTTTGCAGTAAGACATCATACCGCATATTTGGGAATAAAGTAACATATTATTTAATTTTTTACGTTTTATAATGAATTTGGTTTAAACAAACAAAATGTACTACATTATTTTGACAAATTCTGCGATATCAATTATGTACTCTAATGCCATTAAAAAAAAAAGATAAAAACGTATAACTAACAAATTTAAAAGTAAATAGTTAGTTTCCTCAATCATTAAGTGACTTTTAAACACAATGACAACTATAACGACAAAAATAATGTCTAATCCAAGACAAAACAATACTTACTCGTACGAAGGTCGTTGAGCGTATCAACAGTGGCGTCGATCTCAAGGTCCTCCCAGGCGTCCTTTCCCCCAAGACCAAACTGCTTGCCTAGGTACCGGCATATCGCCGTCGACTGGTTCATCTTCTTGCCGTCCACCTCGAGCATCGGCAGCTGACCCATCGGCGTATCTATAAAGCGTACAGTCATCGCGCATGAGTCATACAGAACAGGTAGGTTGCTATAGGTAATATAAGTAATTATAGATACTCACTAGGCTTGAGCTTGGGCCAGTCCTTATCCTTGTCGATGCGTACATCCTCGAACTCGACACCGGCGTGGCTGAGGATGAAGCGAATCGGCTCCGCTAGGCCCTGGATGTTGAAGTATGTCACCTTGTACGACGGCATGATTTTTCTTCTCTGTTAATTAATAATCTGCAAGGTGTAGAATAAAATTGAGCGTGACAATATTATAGAACCGAGTGGAAAGATCTGGAAGGTGTGCGTTTAATAAAGAACACGTAATCTCGAGTGATATTGATATTACAGTTTGTTATTACAGCCGGACGGGAAAAGAGATATATAGACTATGTCAACGATGTTTGTGCTGGCTCACGAGGCGATTACTAAACGCGAGGATTTGTGCCAGTAGTCGCGGTATACTTAAGGAAAAGGACAGTGTATTTTACCGAAGTTTTGAAAGGCGATTTGCTATATTTGTTTTCAAGGGTGATGGACTTGGTGCGAGTCGAATTTATATATGTTTGCGTTGAGCAAATAGAACTGCGGCTTATACTTGGCAGTGTTTTTAGAGAGTATGACTTGTGTTTTTCGAACCCATTTATGTACACGAAGAGGAATGTATATTTAGAAAGATTGTTTTAATGTTCTCCTTGGTAATTTAGTGATGGAAAGTCAGACTTGTTGGATATAATATGTTTGGAACTAATAATACTTGAACCAAATCTAGTATATTTTTTCTTAAAAAGCGTATAAATTGTTATGATGAGATCCTTACTTATGTATAATCAAGGTACAATAAAAAAAAATTTTGCATACAAATTAAAAAAAAATGAAAAAAGAAATAATTCTCATGATTACACTCAATTTAATAAACAAAAATATATTTGTTTAATGGCAACGAAAACTCATATTTATTACTAATATGTA
>UXGD01004246.1:0-17691 GCA_900474315.1 Torymus auratus | reverse complement strand
CACATACTCTGTAAATTTGTATTCTATATTTGTAATTTTTAACTTCATGCTTACTTTTTATTTTAGAACTGTTCTCACTCAATGAGACAAATTTATTAGACCTACAATAAATACACTTTTACATTTTAATTAGTCTTTCGGTCATAAAGTTTTTCACGAGGTGCTTAACGTAAACTATGTCATAGAAATACTATACTTAATTTTTAATAAAACAAAGGTCTCTTTGACTTTTTACAACACTGCTACCAACTTCTCACACATCCCCTATTATTAAACATGACCCCTGCTCCTCAACTCAAACCCCTCCCTAATAAAAAGAAAATCATCAAACCCTTCTTTTCTCTCTCATCCAACTCAACCTCTCAAACGGGATAATCTCGAAGAAGTCGCGGACAAAACACTCGTAGCTAAAATCCCTCACGACTGATTTCCCTCTGCGGTGGCTGCACTCGGGCATTAACAGCGCCGCATATACAGACACGCCGGATATAATCAATGGCCCTCGCAGAAAGCGAGACTCTCTATTCTCGCTCAGCGAAGCGTGCAAGTGCAGAGAAAAAAAGCTAAAGACTCCCCTCGACGCGCCCGCCCGTCTGAGACCTTGAATTTGTTGCTTCTCTGCAAGGTTTTTGTGTGTGTATGTGTCCCCACCCGAGTTAAGCCGCTCTTAGTGGCCCTTTAAGCTCTCGGCTATCGGCCTATCTCGTGTATAGAGGATGACGGCGGCACGGAGGGTTAGCTTGTTTGACTGAAGTGAGAGGGCGAATTTTCGGCGCGGTTTAACGGGAATGGCAAATGATGATTTATTTTTTTCGCAAAATAATTAGAATTTTTGAGAGATAATTAGTTATTTTCGTATATTGGAGGATAGGATTTTTACAGAAAGTTCATGTAATCTGTAGCTGCCACTTCCTTAGCTGTTCTGTATAAATTAAAGTAATATTACATTGTAAAAACTTTTCTTTTTAAGATTTATATTATTTATCTACAAACTAATCAATAGTTTAACTTGTCTTCTACAGTTTAATGAAAATTAATTGAATCAATCAGTTCAGCTTTCTTCACAGAACCGATGAAAATCGATATCCAATAATATTAATTACCCATAAACAAATGACATTCATCGAAAATTCATATAACGTTGAAATAAAGTATGACGGAGCACATATATAAATTTTTCATAACGAGCTGCGCCATTTGCCTCTCCCTCATAATTTTCCCTCTGCTGCCCGTATCGACAAATTATTTATACCTTTCAACTTCCCCATCACCCAGGATAGCTTTATATCTCGATGCTGATTTCCCTGCAACGATATACTTTCTCTCCTCGTGAAAATAAGCGCCGGGCGCGAAATAATCAAATACATCTCCAGTTGCGGCTCATATTGTTTGCCAGGAGAGATTTTCGGTCTAAAATTATCGCGTGCGCGCGAGCAAGGAAACGCTCCAACCGTTATTTCATTATAGCCGGTTCCGCGATTTCGATCGTTTTTTAATATCACCCGCAAACGCGCGCGCGCGAGTTCGTATTTGTGGAAATCGTTCTCACGGCAGAGCAAATATCACTCGGAATTAATGCCGGATAATTCGACGCTGGCAAAAATTGGATGCGAGCGAGCGCATGGCCGCTGATTAAAGGAACAGGTCGTTGCACTTGGAAGAAGGATTTGCTATCGCATTTGAATTGCATATACGAAGTACGGAAAAAAAAAATTTTTTCACCGGGAAAATGAGAGAATTAAAGCGATGGTTCATCAGGTGCTTTGTCGATGCGCAAATTTGCAGCAGTATTTGTACTTTGAAAATATGTATTCGAAATCAAAGGTAAATAATTGGGTCTTTCGAAGCGGCGAGAATCAATTGGAAATTATAAACGAAATCAGTTTGATGATGTTTGTGCAGTAATAAATTTTGGTGTGTAAATTTAAAGTATGTAAAATAAATTGATGTTATACACGAAACTGAACAAAGTTTAACTTATTTGCTTAAACGAGTAAATGTTTGGCCATAGATTTTATCTTTCGGAAAAAAGTTTACTTTTATATTTGAGTAAGAGCTTTTATATTCACTAACGCAAATTCTGCTACGCTCATGTTTATAAAATTTCACTTTAAATTTATTCATTTTTGTATCAACAGGCACACAAAGAAGTAATATAATTAAATTATTCCTGCACTCTCTCATTCTGTTTTGTGCCCAAGAAAATACTGCTAAAAAAACTCATGCAACCATGATAATGCTAATCAACAAACACTATACATTGCACTAAATCATTTCTTTCTTTTCCTATATTTACGATTCGCTGCACAATTGTCCAAACACAAAACGATTTCGCCAACAGCTCCAACACCACATTCCGCTTCCACCCCATCAAGAAAGCAAAATACCCTCATTACCCCGTAACCCTCGGCACGCCGAGACCCATAACCTAGATCGGAGCGCAGCTTTGCTCCTGAAGCGACGACGTATTAATCTTACTTATCCCTCGGCATCTCCTTGGACTGCGCCTCTTTGCCCTCCTCCTCTCACGGGAACAACGGCTGTCGATCAATCGATCGGGGTCGCAGCGAGCCTCGAGATCGAAACAAAATTACCGGGACGGGGCGAGCATTATCTGATTCGATTAACCGGCCGGCAGCTCACTCGGTTCAATGAAAGCGAGAATTTCTTCAGTGATTTTTCGTATTGTACGGAGTAGCAGCAGCTCTGGATTCTTTTAAGGATATAATGGAATTTTGTCTCGTCCAAGTTCTTTGCGATTCCTGGGAGTTAAGAGTCTTCCAAGAAGAACTTGCTTTGAACTTTATGTGATGCAAGAAAATAAGTTAGTTTTCTTGAGATTGAATAAATAGAAGCTATTTTATTCTACGGAGAAGGGGATCATATGTACGGGTTCCATGAAGGACACAACAATTGTCACGTTTTGAAAACACGATCCTGGAAATCTGCAAACTGCTCGAGGTGTAGTGTTCTTGGAAATTCAATTTCAAATGATATTGAATTAAATATTCCATCTTGGTAGCTCTGAATTGGTATATCCGCATTTAATGCAGCGTTGGGTCAATGATCGAATATTGATAAATGTAAAAGAAATCATTTTGATTATATCTTCACTGTTCTATACTTACATAGTAAAATAATATTGTTGTAACTATAGCGAGAGAAGTAGTATATATCTCATTTATTGAAATTAATAAAATACAAAACTTCATTAAAAGCTGTCAAGGAAAACATTCAATATGTTCGTTAATCGTAAAAGTAAAAATAAATTTCAAAGAAAAATCAATACAATACTGAACCGGAGAAGGGCATGTTCTTGGAATAAATATATATTCAACAGACGTTGATTTTCAATTGGCCCTTGGATTCCCTTTGTACTGAAAGGGCTGCAGTTTTATTTCAATTAACTGCCTTTTCATGTTCTAGAGAATAGTGTAACTATTACAGACGCCATCTAAAAATTTAATCTTCTTTCGACTTCAAAAGCATTTTTCCAGCAACTCGAGATTCTTTTACCTTTAATACAATTTCTCAAAAAGAACGTTTTCACAGAAAAATAATAAAGAGATTCTTTGCCATAAAATCCCCATCAATACCTGCGCCAGTTTCGTTAATTAATTTTTACTACGGCCCTCCAACAAATAATTGTACTCTTCAATGTTAAATTTGATGACAGTTGCTATACGATATTAACTGAAACCTCGAATTAAGGACTGATTTCGAATGTTTGAAGAGATTACATGCATTTGATATGTGCAGGTGTCATTAGAAAATTACTATGTATATTGAAAAATATGGATTTATCAAAAATGAACTTACGAAAAACAAAATACTAATTATATTAGATAGGCTACAATATTCAAAAACGTGCCAACCGATTTAGCAAGGAGGCCAATTTCGTTGAAACACCTAAAGTAATGAAAAGCAACAGAGATATTTTATAAACCCAGGATTTATAAACCCTGTATCATCGTCGAAAGTAGACTGTTTATTGAAATCCAATCAACTTACATTAATTTCAATATCATTGTATTAATTCCAATAATTGGTTGTAAATTTGAATTGTCAGCAGGGATGCGGCAATACACAGTAATGAGTTAACATCGTGAAACCATGTAAACATAAAAACAAAATCAAATATACCTTTCGTAATGAAATCGTCATAATTCCAATACTTTAATACAACCAATACTTTACAGAAACTAATAAAACATCTACTCAATATATCCCACTTTAAACACTATCGCTTAAAAAGCAAATACACTCGGACAGCCATCGTCCATACGGAAAGCACGACAAAGCCGCTTTGAAAAATCAACATCCCTTTCTAGCACAGAAAAGGCAGGATCTCGGGCCAGCAGAAGGGCGTGCGCGCTCTCGCTTTATAGTTATTTACGTTCCGTATCCGCGGAAATGCTCGCGCAGAAGAGAGGTGTCTGGAGGCGACGCGAGGATGCGCCCTACCCCAGGAAGCCCATGAATCAGAGCGGAACGGAGAAAGGGACAGAGAGATAGGGAGAATCGAGCCAAAAAGGCTTCGCTATAGAGGAGAAAAGGCAAAATCGGACTACTCGCTGCTTCGTCGCGTTCCTTTTGCGAATACGATTCGATTCGGTATTGTGTGTCGGCTGCGAGGGAGAGAAGTGGGTTATTGAAATTTTTGGAGGTGTGGATATGGCCGAGCGTTAAGTGGACTTTGAATGTGTTTTGAGGAAGCAGTATTATACAGGTGGGTGTGGATTTTACAAATGAAATTGATGATACCGGAAAGGTAATTTTTTATATAGGAGAAGAAATATAAAATAATAAATATTGAGAATTTCTGAAACACAATGAGATCCATTGTTTTTGAAAACAGAACATTCTAAAATTTCGTTGAATATTTTCCAAAATAAACTGATTGGAAAAAATATAGAATTTGATATTGCAGTCAGAATTTTTGATTTGTTGAATTTCTGGTTTATAACAATACTTTTCACTGGAATTCAATATATATTGTACAGTGTTCTCACGAATTTTCAATTTCATTCGAACAATTTTGGCACATCGTAGCAAATAAATCATACTAAAACAGTTGACCATACAATCCTATAAAATATTTTAACGATTTTTATTAAATTTTATCGCCGCATACATTCCTCCAACTCCAACAAAAAACTAGGAATCCTTTTTCCGATTAGAGGGAGAAAAAGAGGCCGAACAAAAAAATTCGGTATTCAAAGACTTAAATAATACATTACACAACGCGACAGGAACCTTAGGAGCAAAAAAACGGAGATTCCGGCACAGCGCAAAGGATGCAGAAAAGAAGCGAGCTCACTCTCTCTCCTTGCAGCAGGAAGCGCGGAAAGAGGAAAATGAACGAAAAGGAAGACCAAAAGTGAGATAGAAAGGCAGTAGAAAGCTCCGCTCTGTAGAGCAGTGCAGCGGCGGCGTTCACTGGAATGCAGGTGGCGGTGGCACGAGACCAAGCGGCTGCGAAGACGAATTCAGCTCGCTTTATTTTCTCGCTCGCGCGCGCGAGAGTTCGGCGCAAGCAAATTCCCTTCTGTGAAGCGCTAATGCACCCTCTGCCGTCTCGTTTGGTATTCCGGGAGGTCGATATGAAACCCCGATTCGAAGGAAAGTTCGTTCTTCCGTAATTGCGGAACGCGAAGCGTTGTAAGTTCCAATTATTTTTTGCTCCGGAGGATCGGGGAAAATAGAAAATGGGGCTTCGTTATAGTGGAAAACGCTGTAATTTGTCCTCGTTTAAGTTTGCTTAGGTTCGTGTTGTAGAAGCTCAAATAGATAACACGATTGCAACAATAATATTTGCTGTTACAATAAGCGGGGATCCTCAATCACAAGGAAAATAAGCCGAGAAAAATAGCATGGTTTGATAATAATGATAAATTTAATAAATATCGTAGAACATACTGGTATATTTTTCCAATATGCTTTCGTTCTTCGTAGCTATACTTATAAAACATGTCTTATGAAATCAGGAAGATGTTTATTTCAAATCTAGTACAAAAATAGATGTTGTATTAATTATGAATATAATGATTTTACATTTTCAACATTAACAAACTTGAATCCCTATTGTAGCTTTCCATCTACAATAGATTTCCATTTCCCGCTTGAAACTTTAATTCGCAATCTCAAACACGTGATAGATTCGAACCATCAAATAATTTGACATTTTACGAGTTCGCAAACTCGTGAATTCGAGATGCCCTCTGGATACCATCTGACCCCACAATCGACTCTCACTCTCGGGGCGCCAAGGCAAACTCTCTCGCACTCGCGCGAACGCGCATCGTGATAGATGAGGCCCCGAGCTTTAGTCGGGCGGAATTTTTTTTTTCGCCTAAACGGGCAATTCGACCGATAAGGGCCGTACAGTCCGTGTGGAAATATGAAGGCCGCCGCGCCTTACGGATAACGCGCCCGAATCCTGGCGATTTATCAAGCCCTCGTGTGTGATTTTAAAGAGCCGATGCGCGCGCGTGTGTGTGTGTGGGATGGTTTTTTTGGGAAATATAACGAGGGAGTCGAATGTTGAATCTGGGTGGATTATCGAAAATCAGACAATGTAGCGTGACGCGTGAATGCGCGCGGGAGTGATCAGGGCGCATAATTGTGAGCCCCGAGCGAAATCATTCCGGTTGATTGTTACAAATGCGGACTCGGCGAGCGAAGGGAACAATTAATATTGGAATATTCGGCGTTATTTTCGTAGGTCGCGTTCTGTTTCGTTTGATATAAACCTCGATTGGATGTTACAATAACTCGCTAAATATAATACTACACGTAATTAAGAGTCAAACATCGTAATTGCTTATTCTTGACCTGAATATGCAGCTCGGCATTCCCAATGGCAATAATGAAATTTCCTAAAGATTTTAATTATTTCATATCCCTCTAAATTTCTGAAAAAGCTTCGAGTGCCCAGGAAAGCTGAGCTCCTTCCACGCTCTAAATTCGCCAAAGTACTCGAAGCGTAAAGTCAAACTGAAAAGAAATAAAAGAAGGGCGAAATCCTTCGCGGTATAATACTGCGCGCATAATTAAAATCATCGAGGCTTCGCGAAAGACTGGCCCGAATTCGCAGTTCTCTCTCGGTCTGCATTTTCTACGGTTTCTCGAACAGAGAGCAACGCGCGCGCGCGTGTCGTAAATTCTCGCGCCGCCTCGCTGTTTTAACACACTGTTCAATTATTGGATTCCAATATAACACAGAGCCGAGGGCGGAAACACGCGCGAATGCAAAAACTATAGGTATGGGGAAGGGATGGAGAGTGGGAAAAGGGAGGCAGAAAGCGACGGAAAATTGACAGAGTGGGAAATGGAATGCGAGAAAGGGGACAATTGATGTGGAGGCGTGGAAATTAATAATAATATAATGCTGAATTAATGGAATTAATTGTATATAGATATGCGGTGTAATAAGAAAATGAAAGGGAAAATTGGCTTACCAACTTTTCAAAATATTTTTGTACCAGTAGCAGTTTTTTTTTCTCTTTTCGAGCATGCTACACATATTTTGGTTTAGTATGCGTTGGGTGTATAGCCACGTGTCTATTAGTGCCCCTCCGGAATCTCATTAATGTCTATTCCAACTTCCCTGGGAATTCCTTTAATCCATCTGCTGATGCGGCCAGAGAGGATAGCACGATATGTTACTTTTTGATCGTGATAAATAATGTAGCACTACTTTATGAGGATTTATTTCTTTGCGAACACCGTTTGGCTGTCAGGATGATACCCGGATTGATTTTTTTATAAGGATGGAGTGATCTCGATGGTTATTATACTTGAAGTTTTTATGTATATTTCGGAAATATTTATAATATGTCTAAGGTATTCAAATGAATTCAATATAACGTACATAAATCGCGAATTTTGTTCGAATGATAAGTTTTTGATAAGTTTTAAAATTGATATAGAAATTGATGTTTCTAGAAATTACTTTGGAAACTCTTCCCGGATATCACGTTACATTACTGGTATAAGTCTAGTGAGCAAAGGGTAGATTAGTGAATGCTAAGAAGATTGTAGATGATTTGTTGAAATGTCGAAGTTAATAGATTCACTTTGGAACGCTTGGTATAACGTCTAAGGAGTTGCTGAAAATTACTACTACTACTGCACTGAGCGTCACTTCTACTTCTCTCATTATTATATCATTGATAATATATATGAACACCTATATACAAATTAAATAGAAAGATGTTATGTTGTACAGAAATCTAAAAGAATAATAAATGAAATAACTAATAATTTACAATTTTACTGCAAAATATAAATATATACGTTATATATCTACCCATAAGTAATAGTATACTTATTATGTCTCTAATAAATTGTATGAACACCGGATAAGATATAACATCTCTCAATAACAAAGAGAATAGACAAATGACGATACCCTTATAATTTAATGCAAAACATGCATGCGCAACTATTCTAAAAAAAATCCTACTGTTGAAACAATACGAACTCAAATTATTACTCGAGCGCATCGCGCGCTAATGGCAGGAAAGAAAACACCACTTAAAGCTGTACAAGCGTTTTCGTCAATTTGCACCTAATTCACGGAAAGTGCACTGCGCCACCACCCTCCGACTAAAGCAGCAGCAGCAGCCCTAGACACACCCCCGCACAAAGGGAATAAATAGCACAAAGAGCTAGCGCGCGCGAGAGGGACGATAAAAGCGAGAAATAAAAAGGGGGCGGGGTCGCCAGGATGGGGGTAGAAAAAGTACCCGCTAGCTAGCTCGCGATTATAGCGTCCAGGGCTGCTACACCGCGCGCGCATTCAAATTTTACGACTGCGCAATATCAGTCACTGTAGCTTTCGACGATGTAGGTACGCGGAATGACGCGGGATATACTAGCAGTTCGGGAAAACGAGACGCGACGTGCTTGTTTTATATATACACAAGCGCGCGAGGCTACTGTCGCAGTTTCGAGTACACGGCGAAAAAAGCGAGCTCATTTGAATCTAACGCGAGCGCGTGTATATAGGGGCTGGAGGCGTTTCGGAAAAGTTGCTGGAATGACTGTGACAGGGTTTTGTGGATCGATCGGTGGTAGCGGGAGGCTTTTGATACGAGATTGGCAATCGTATTCTTTAGGTCAATTGTTATGAGGTAGTTTTTTTAGCGCTGCATAATTCAATTGAATAATAATAGTTATAAATGTTTACTTTGTCAGAAATCTGCCGCTGTCAGGTAGTGAAGAAACATATACTCCAAGAAATTTAAGCTCATTTGATTTACCGGATCGAAATAACTCTGTGAGAAATGAGTTAATTTGAGGCGGAATTTTGTAAACCACACAATCGGATTATTATAATTAAGTCAGAAATAACAAATAATAATAAATACATAAATAATAAGCCAAATTATTAATATAAAATGTAACAATAATACAAAGGATAATAATAAATTAATAATTAACAAGAACACAGATATTCGTCAGTGTAATAATGTTTTTCGTTTTAATTTAGTTATTAGTATAAAATAATGATTATACCTAAAAATACATTTATTACGAAAATTCGCATTATTTTTACATGTAAGTTATTGAATAATAAGTTCATTTAAAAATTATATAATATGCTTATTAAATTTAATATTAACTCTTCACGGTATATGAAAATTGCATATTACAAGATTATGTGTTTATTAAAAAAATATGGCTTAATATAATTAATATGGCTTTAATGAATAAACTTCAGAAAATTATACGTAATTTTAATATTAAAAAACCAAACGATTTTTTTCACATAAAATATGAAATTTTTTTCGACTTTGTTAAACCTTTTACTGCTAACATTAAAATTTTATATAATATGTATGAAAAAGAATTATTTTTAATTTGAGTAAAACATTTAAATTACGATTCAATGTTTTAAAATAATGTGAATTATAAATGAAGATAATATTAGATAGATAATATTAGAAGCCATTTGGATCTTTACACTTTATTTAATACTTCACTTGAAATTTAAAATCTGTCTTTCGATATCCGTTGAAATTTAGACGTTTGGAATATATCTAAACCTATGCCAGTGCCAATGTACTTTACAGCGAGAGAATTAATTTTAGGATAGTTATAATTGGAAAATATTTGAAATTAAGATTGATAGACTAATAGACAAAGGTATAACTCAATAAAGCAGACAAAAAAGATTAAAGGGCTATTAGAGAATACACATAAAATTAGTCAAATTTTGTTCAAAACATCTGCTTTTCATCAACAAAAAAAAGTAAAACGTTTGAATAAGAATTAAAGGTAATTCTAATAATACTCACCAGCATATCAATAAAGGATTAAGAGTTTACGACTATCAAGACGCGCAAATTCCGATAAAATATGCAGCGTACACACGAGAGACTCAACAAACACGAAACAGTCAGAGATACAGCCGCGCCGGCAACGGAAATTAAAGCATTCGCGACTTTGACATGCGGGGGAGGGTCAGCGCTCGCTCTAGCAATGGGGCAGAATTAATTAATGACTTTCGATAAGGCTACTCGGGCGAAACAAACACATACATACACACGAAGAAGATACGGCGAGCCAAATCTACGGTAGGACTTTCCGCCCTCTCTCTCTCTCTCTCTCTCTCTCTCTCTCTCCTACTGAAATTGGCGACGCTATCGCGAGCAAAGTACTGCGCACACACGACGAGCCAGAGACGAGCGGACGGATGGACGGACTACGCGCCGGCATCAGTTTTGAAACCCTCGCGAAATTGGATTCGAATGGCGGCGTGTGTACACGCGGTGAATTTCCACTCGTTAAACTCCCGGGTAGAGAGAGCGAGAGAGTGAGAGGGGTGGGGGGAGGAGAACGGATCGCAAGCTTTGGCACGTCGCGTGCGCGCCGACTGCTGCATAATTGATGGGGCATTCTTCATCCCTCTCGTCCCATTTTGACGGGGCGCAATGCGTGGAGTACAGGTCCCTCTCTCTCTCTCGCTGTTTCTCTTTCTGTGGGGGAGGAGCAACGTGCGGGATATGTAGGCGAGTGTGTATATGGGGCGGAAGAAAATATGTCGGTGTACTGGAGGATGCGGTGAGATTGAGCCAATTTCTGCGGTATCGCTTCTTGGCTTCGAGCGGAATTATTTAGTTTTTGCGCCCACGCTACGAGCATGAATAGGTTGACACAATGATTTGTGAGTAGGACAGGGAGGGGGAACTGACATCTACTATGGATTATGTTTTTTAGGAGAACTGATGATACTTCGTTATTAATATATTAACTGTTAATACGTTTCACGAATCATCATTATCGTATTCATGAATTTCAAGGATATTGAAAACGATTTTGTTCAATTTGTTTACTAGTAGTATACAAGCGAAATATTCATTAAAATTTAAATGAATTATTAAGTGAATGCAATTAAAATGTTCGTGAATGAAGGAATTAAATTTTATAATTATCCTTATTGCACTTAAACAAGAACATCAATCGTTCTTATTAATATTAAAAAATAATACTAAATGTATTCGTTAATAGAATTGAATGACCAATACGTAAAATTTCCAGAAAATATATATGTACTGAAGAGAAATGAGGATTACCTCGAGATTTCAATTTGCATGTACCTATGGTAGAAAAAGTCTAAAGAGAATAGGTAATAATGATATGTAGGTCAGGAACATATCTATTCAGAATTTTCGCATGCGAATAAATCCGTTTATTCATCATAGCGATCAAAGTAAACATTATTAAATTCAAATAAAGATAGATAATCCACTTTATATGGACATAAAAGAGCTCAAGATGAATAGTCGTCTATTCACTTTGAAGTACAGAAGCCATAATAAAAAAAAGGGGGGGGGGATTTTATTAGAATGGCAAAATGTTAGATGGGTATTGTGTCAAAAAATATACTATCGTTTAAAATATTTTCCGAATCCGATACTGTAAATTCCGAACAGGAGCTATTCAAAACAGACAAGGGATTTCTTTCGAAAAAATACCAGAAAAATTTGCGTCTATAAAAATTGAAAACACATTGCATAAAATTATAAAGATACTTCTATAGAAAATAAAAATCCGGAAAATCTAAAACAGTCATTCTGCCGTACAAATGAAGAAAGGTCATAACTATAAAAGGTATAAGTGATGACTTTTTTCATTTGTACGGCGGTATAAATTTACCCATATATTTAGCAAACGAACCACGACAAGTTAGACCATATCTAATGCTACTCCCGTTATAAGGTCTGACTTGTCATTCCTATGCAATTTTTAGCTTATTTTTCGACGTTATAGCTTTTCTAAATCACTGCATTTTCTGCAATTTAATAGTTTTTATAGGTAAAAATGACACTCCAAAGATATCACATACCATATGAAAATATTATGGCCTTCTTAACAAATTATTTCGAATTTTTTTTATTTATTATACATTTTTAAACATTCGGAAAATTTACCCTTCTATCATAAGATATTCTCATTTGTTTTGTTACCTTTTTGAAAAAATACCCATCTAATATTTTACCATTCTGATAAAATACATCCCCCCTAAAAAAATTAGTACAAGCAAGAATTTAGTGAAATATTTTCAACCTACAAATTTACATACTTGGTATAAATGCATCATACTATGTTAGATAACAGCGGCATT
This sequence comes from Torymus auratus, assembly GCA_900474315.1. Classification (NCBI taxonomy): domain Eukaryota; kingdom Metazoa; phylum Arthropoda; class Insecta; order Hymenoptera; family Torymidae; genus Torymus; species Torymus auratus. The sequence goes on along the minus strand of UXGD01004246.1, from coordinate 5,057 downwards.
CTGCTTCCAGGAACATTATTATGAATTGTTTCCTCTGAAGACTCGCTAGACTGAATAGCTATCTTAAGTTGCAATATAATTTCATGTTTTATAAAAATAAATTCTATACGTACATAAGTACTTCATTTTAAAGCAATTTATATTTACATCTCTGAAATTTACGCTCAAACGATAAAGCGATTATTTTTGTATAACAAGTGGATTTAATTAAAATTATACCTGCACTGATGTTTCGTGCAACCCGGAATCTTATTGCGGTTTCATTAAGATTCTCCTTGGAGTATAATCTTCGAGGAATTCCCATTCCTTGAAGTTACCTAGGCTTGTAAATTTTGCATTGACGCCAGCATTAAACCACACAGCTGCTTTAATGAAAAGCGCATTATATTTATGTCGAAATACAAGAATAATACGCTTATTCTGTGCTGAATACAAAATTAATAATACGAATTTCATGATTTACGTCACATTTCATCATCCATGTAAATAATTTCTCTGCTTTATTACTTTTCCATGTAAATATTAAATAAAATTTTAATTATGAGAAAAGTGTATTAAAAGAAACTTTTTTATTTTTCAGGTAAGCACGAGTCCAATTATATTTGGCTTTAAGAGCGGCGCTGCAATACACCATTTTGTTGAGAGAAGTAAAATAAAACGTATACCTTCCTTTACTACGGTGAGAATGCATTGGTCGATATTTTATTTATACAGATAAAACATTCCACTTTTATTAATCAGAAATATTTCAAAATACTTCAATATCACTTCCATTAGCGAATTACATTAATACATAATGTTTTATAATAACAATAATGTCAATTTATCGAAGAACAAGGTACCGTCGTATCCCACGTTTATACCACTGATTGCGAATCTTTTACAAAAAGGGGACTACAATTTTCACGCCAGCGTACTTACTCGTCGAGAATTTTCATTCGCGCGTGTATGAAATTTCACTCCGAGAAATTTCGTTCTCTCTCCCTTTCTCACGTTCTCTTCCTCTTCTCGTCACCGATCCTTTGAGCGCATCATCCTTCGCGACGATACGCTGTGATTAAAGCCTGGCACGAGTCATAGCTTCTCTCCCCCTCGCTTTTTGCCGTCTCAGGAATATTGTTCGCTCTCGTTTTCACCGGTCGCTAGCTGTGGAATTCATTTTCCAGCGAGAGATCAAGGTTCGCCGGGATCACGTGCATTCCGCGCTGCTCTTATGACTTGCGTTAATAAAATCTGCCCCTTTTTGTCGTGCTTTCTTCCTAGTACTGTGTACAGCATTATGAAAGTTTTTATAGTCTGTACAAAATTATCTGGAACTATGTGAAATAGTTAAAAGTATATTGCTAATCTAAGAAAACTTTTGTTATTTTGTTTTTTGTTATAAAAAATAAAAATATATATATTTTTGTGTGTGTTTCTAAACATTTAAATAAAAGGACAACACTAATCCACTATTACCTTCGTAACTATAGTACTATATGACACTTTAATTAAACAACGCCATTTCAAGCATTCTTTTTTTATTTTTAATATTTATTACATATCATAACCAAGAATGGCTCGCAGCCATGCCGCGCCGCGCCTGCCAGAATATTCCAATTCGGCAATTCGACAGGAATGCCGAATATTCGAATTCGGAAGTCTAATTCGCCGAGGCTAAAATATTCAAGTATTCCGGCGAATTTGAAAATTCCAATCTTATTTACGACCCGCATGCGAGAAGCCATTTCCGGATCCCTAGCGCCCACACGAGAAACGATTTTCACCTCCTGGATCGGACAAATGAGATCGATCTCGCTCGTCGAATCGCACGCGATACCTCCTCGTCAATTCTGGCGTACGCTCACCTTCATCCCTCGTATCGCTTTCTTATCTCTCGCACTCTCTTCCGCTTCTCTAATGTTCGCTACCATTCACTTTCCACTTTCCGGTCCTCTCTCTCTCAGATATTTCTTCCACTTTACTTTCACGCACGCACACCTTCATCCTCCTCGCTCGCGTTTTTCCTCCCAGCTATATCGCATAATGCAAGCGTTTCTTTAGGAGAGACTATACATATATTTCCCACCGCGCAATTCGATACCGCACACGTAGTAGCAGAAGCAGCTCCCGGGCGACGGGCTTATCGACCAATTGCATCCAATACGTTAGAAAGCTTCCTGCTTTCCCGATCCTCCAATCCGGGAGTGTCACTGTCTCCTCGCTTTCATCCCGCAGGCTTGCTGCTTCTCTCCTCTTCCTCGCTCTCTCTCTCTCGGGATAGCTGTATATGTGTATATAAGCCGCTGCGCTCCTTCTCGCGCTTCTTCTTTATGCACGCCGAACTTATTAGTAAATGTATCCTGTGCAGTACGCGCGGATGGAGGGTGGGAGGGAGAGAGAGAAAAGTTTTTGCATGTAAGCCAGGTTTCTTCTTAGCTTTTCCTTATCTGCCGGTTGGCGAGCGAAGAGTGCCGCAAGAAGCTTACTCTCGGCCCCGAGGAGGATGTGATTCTTAAAATAGCTCCGAGTTATGGCTCCGCTTATACCGCCAGACGCGATTTGTTCGCGGCTTTATATGCGCACGCTTTGCTGAGTGAAAGAGAGATACAGAAAAAGACCAATCGCTAGATTGAACGCATGCAGTTCTACTTGAACGATTATGCATTGATTGCTCTAATGTGTAGAACGTAATTTTGTCATTCTTTTTCACTTGAAGCTGTACTTGTGAAATAATACATTTGCTAATTGATGTTTGCACAGTCTGACCATGTCCAGTACTTTACTACTCAAGGTATCGGTAAATCATTAAATTATTATAATTCTTCTTAAAATTTTATAAGACGTTATATTTTAAAACATAATTATTATTTAAAAGTAATTAACCATATATTCTGTATATTTAATATATAGAAATACCCTCTATTCCTACATAACGAACTAAGTTTTTCCCTTTGAAAACGAACCAAGATACACAAACGAAGCGTACAAATTAACGCTTGGCAAACACAGAGCAGCCACTTCGATCCAAACCTTTCAGCGAGTCTAGATTCGCACTTGCTTATTTAACCTAGAATTAACAACGAAGCCCATTAATGACTACGTCGAGTAAACATCGGGCATACGTGCGTGTTCTCATTGTTAGTTTCTCTCACACACATTCGCGCGTACGCTCCTAACTCTCTGTGAAGTTCGATAACATCGATACATCACTGTTCTTGGTATCGCTAGTAGTCTTAGATTACAGGTTCCGGACTCTGGGCATTGCTGGGCGGTGCGCTCCAACAAACGCGAGTCGACGGAACGAGCGAGTTTGTAACACGCGAACGTGTGTGTTCTGAATTATTCTAGCCATTCTACTCCCAGCATGTATGTCTGTAATTATAAATACAAATAAACTTACTTTATTCCCTTCTACCCGGCATTCTTCGAGACTATGTATCGCATTGATACACTTATACCCAGCGGGGCTATTTATCATTTTTGTAATCTACACCTGGACGCAAGATTTCACTCAACAACCTGTAAGCGACAGTGATTCGACTCTAAATCCAAGCCCATCCCCCGGAGTCACTGCTTGAAGAAGAGACAATCCATCCCTCAAAATCCATCAACCGATTCGCGCAAGCTGCCGCGGCGCTCGCGCCATTCATCCTCTCCCCGGAGACGCGCATCTGGACGAGTCACCTCCCTCACGAGTGCCTCTCGAGACCTTCTTCTTCTTCCTCTCCCTCCCGTCAGACAACTACCCGTCGTCTCCACGCGTGTGTAGAGACTCCGCCTCGCACTCTGCGATTAATTGCTCGGGTCTTTTTCAGCTACCGCGCGATTACCATCGTCGTCGTCGTCGTTGCGGGCCGCCTTTGACAGGAATGAGGCCGCAATTCAATTCCTTCCAGCTTGCTAGGTACTACGATAGCGAGGGATTTATGTGTATATATAGAGAGAGAGAGAAAGAATGAGAGGAAGAGAGAAATGTATAGGGATAGTCTATTGTATAGGTCGACGGCCGGCGATTCTGACGGATGCGCGTCGTGGCGCCGCCGCAGCCACTTAAATAAATTCCCAGCCCCCTTCTTCTATGGTTAATCTCTCTTTCTACGTGACTCTCTGCAGCCCAGCTGAACCGTGCCAAAAGATTCGGCGTGTACAGGCGGTGGCGGTAGTGGCTTTGTTTCGCTGACGATGAAAAATTTGGTGAACTCTTTTTTTTAGGGAGGGATTATGCGGTGTAGTAGCGGTCTGGCGTGTCTTTGGCGATTTTAGTGGTTGGAGAGGTACAAGGGAATTGGATGTATCTTGATATTGGTTCAAAAATTCATCTTAAAAGTGATAAGGCTTTAACGAAATGTATTTTCATATTTTTTAATAATAAATATTCGAATTGTTATGATTTTTTGATTTTATTTGTTCCATCATTTAATAAAATCTAAACTTTCTCATAGTTTTTGTAAATATTCAAAAAATAATAATAATTGTCTGATAAGACTGTATCTGATAAAATCATAATTATAGTAATAATGTTTGAAACAGAGGCACGTTTTGGTTCGTCGAGAGTAGGTATTGTTTGAAACTACGGATTTCCCGACTTTTACGTGACAGCCAGCAACACATTCCGACGGCCTGAGATCTCCACTAAAGATATGAGCCGGAATGTTAGTTTTGACAGGCGTCCAAGTGAAATAACCCTTGAAATTCACACTCCAAAAATACTTCTGTTGTAATCTATTTCTAAATTTCCCAAATCTAAATAAATCCTCCTAGAATCATCAAACAATTTATGCTCTCGGGTCAACGTTCTCGTGTATGGTTGTAAGAAACGTAATTTATCGCTGTATATATACGTAACAGGCTGTTTGACGGTTCTCGCTTTGGGCATTTGAAAATGTAAACAATAATACACTTTTATTTACACAATATTTTAAATAAACCTTTCTTTGCATGAAAATTTAGGTTTTAAATAAATCATATTTTTATATTAAAATGTGAACTTATGAACTTTATTTAAAGTAAGTCACAAATCGGGTTATCTTCATGTGAAGTGTAATTTAATCGACATCTCAACGATAACTGACTCC
>UXGD01004245.1:0-17700 GCA_900474315.1 Torymus auratus | reverse complement strand
TCCCAGATCGCATGTAAATTGTCACCCGAGCCGAAGGTGAGGGTGACAAACATGCGATCTGAGGCATTCTTTATTTGGTCCCATGGTTAGTATACGATTTTGTTGTCTAGTGAGGCCGAAAATACAACATTCGCGATCGGCCGTCGGGAGCGAAAGTGATACTTTCGGCCCACTAGACAAAAAAAAATTATGTGTGTTCTATTGACTTTGCAAGTATTTATGATTCAAAAATGACCAAAAAAGATTATAAAAGTAGAAAGCAAAAGCTGAAATTTAAGCTTTCTTTCGTTAAAATATATTAAGTTTTTAGAAAATCGCAATTAACGGAATTTAACAGATCGTATTTTTAATTATTTTCTTATGCTTTTTCAATAACCATTTCCTTATACCATTATCTTGAATTGCTTGCAATTTCCTAAAAAATTAATATTTTCTAACGAAACCAATCTTAAATTTTAAACTATTTTCTACTTTTATAATCTTTTTTGCTCATTTTCGTAACATAAATACTTCCAAACGCTCACCGAAACAATTTATTAAATCCTATTAGATTTTGATTTGGCCTATGATCAAAAGATTGGAAGTACGATTGAAAGATTCGATTCCCAAATTGGATCAAACAGGATTTAACAAATTTTGTCAGTCAGGTAAGTCAGGTAAGAAGTCAATACAAGAAACATTTTATAACAAAATAGAATAACAAATCTGAGATTAGATTCCGCATATCTCTAGAAAAAAAAACACTTAACGGAATTGTGAGCCTGGGCTTCATTTTTAGATACCAGAATCGACTTTGAAAGCCTCTCCTTGCGAGTCGAACTAAATTCTGAAGCTCATGAATTTTTAGTATTTTATCTCATATTTACAGAATCCAACACTTGAAATAATAAAAAAACTCTTTCAATGAGCATCTTTTTACTTGAAAATAATAAAACGTTTTATAACAGGCCTATAACATACAAAAAATGGCTTGTGCGGCGGACCAGATAGACTATGATATTCGGATGTATATTTGACCAATTAAAGCCAAATATGAGCTCAGTTTCGGCACTGAGCGTAAGGATTTTAAGATATCCCTTACTACGCTAAATATTTTGAGATATCTTTGTAGCAATGTAAAAAAAAATTTGTAACCATTTGATCAGTAGTATTATAAAGTAATAGTCATCTGCTACAGAATCCATTTTAAAATTATAGTCTCTAGTCAAATAGGATTCAGCCGATCTTCTGTCAGTATAGAGCCGATCAGTATACCGAGTACAACATTCTCCCGCAACAACACCGCCTCTCTCTTATTTCTCCCTACAGAAAACCCCTACCCATGATAAAACGGTCTTACAAAGACTCGATCCCTCAACCAGAGGACTACGGGGGCGGTGGTGGTGGTGGCGACGACGCCGACGCTCAAAGTGTCTTCAGCGACGCCGCGTCTAAACGCGATCACCAGCAACAACCGCCTATGACAACCCGCGGCAAGTACTATGCATCGCGACTGAGCCATTTCCCGCAGGCGCCGATCTACTCCGCGGGCGCGGGCAGCGAGAGGGTGGCAGTCCCGCCCGCCGAATTGTCGTCCTTCATCGAGCGCCAGGAGGAGTACATCGAGCAGTTGGAACGCGAGTCGCAGTATTGCCGCGAGGAGCTCAAAAACCTCGTGGAGAAAGTCAGGGAGGTGAGGGTTCACGATGAGCGTGTTTATGTAATATCGATTGGAATGAGGATGAGTTTGTTAGGGGGGTGCTGGTGACAGTTGTCAAGCATATGCGTCGCATGAGCGGAATAATTTGGGTATTTTCTCGTCGCGATTTATTGCTACGCTTGGAAAAATGATGTTTGATGTTTCTGTCGTAACATTATTTCTTTTTCTCAACAAATAAGTCTTCGTGTAAAAGTTGTTTTATCGAAGAAACTCTTTTCCTTATGGAAGGCACAATACCATATTTTTCACAAGAAGTCTATTTTATGAATCAAACTTTCAGAACCTATCAAGTACCTAGGATATATTGAGAGAAAAAAAATTTGTTAACACAATGAAATATTTAACATTAAACATTAAAGTATTTGTTTGTTTAATTATTAATTAATTTTTGTTAAATTAAATATTGTAGCCTGCAGAGTACTTTTAAATACTTCAAATCCTAATTTAAAGTCATTTCAAATTATCCTATTAATAATTATTAAGAGAAAACCCTCTGTCCAAAGAGAAAGATCACGTATACCTCAGCCGTCGAATAAATTATTCTCCTATACTAAACATTAAGCCCAACAGAGAAAACACACGTTGCAGGTGGTAGCGGAGAACGAGGCTCTGCAGGACAAGAACAAGAGCGGCTTCTTCAAGTCCGTCCTGGACAGTTACCCTACGAGCTGCGAGGACGCATCAACCGGTCCAAAGCACACCTTCCGCGGCGACGACCCCGCGCCTCCAGCCACCGCTCGCAAGTCCACACGCCTCGAAGGTCCCAGCATCGTCTTCGAGTCGCGCATAAGCGAGCTCGAGGCCCAGCTAACCCAGGCCCGACTAGAACTGCGCAAAGCCCGCGAGGAAAACCAGGAGAACCTGGAGCGGCTCTCCGACCGCAAGGAAGAGTCGCAGCTGCACATGGAGCTCGAGCGCGCTTTGCGCGAGAAGCGCGAGTTCGAGGCTCGGACGGATGAACTACAGCGCGAGCTGGGCAAGATCCGCGCGCGCGACACCGACGTTGAAGCCAAGAGTAAACGTGCCGTGGAGGTCGCGCAGCAGGCGGAGTTCGAGAAGACTCAGGCCGAGGTGGAGGTGCGCCGGTTGAAGGATGAGCTCGAGAGGCGTCAGGATAAGCTGAGGGAGGCCCTGCAGGAGACCAACAGGAGGATCATGGAGGAGAAGCAGCAGGTCGAGCGCAGATTCAGCCAGCAGATGGAACAACTGTCCCAGGACGTCGCTTCGCACTGGGAGGCGGCGAGCAAGTCGCACTTGGAGTCCGAGAAGCAGAGAAGGGAGATCGCCGATTTGAAGAGAGAGCTTGCACAAAAAGCTAGCCATATCGAGGATCTGAAGAAGGAACTGCAGGCCAAGACGAGTAAGGACGATGAACGATTTTAGCTTGAGCTTTGCCCGTCAATCATGAGGTTTCGTTTACAATTTTCATATGGTTTTTCAGAAAAGCCGTCTAAATACTTAGTAACGTTTGATTGCAAATTTAAGATTTGAATTCGTGCGTTATATGTCGATGGAAAGAGAGACTCAGTTTTTTTGTATATATATTTTTTTGTAAGAGACCGACTGGATTCTTTAATAGTTTCTTATCGAACAGATATGTATAATACTACTTTGTTCTCAATGTTTCGCTTCACGCAATAGCGCACACGTACAGATGTACCATATATACATAAAACAATATACCGCATAGAATTGCAAAGATATCACGGCAACGCTTAGTCTGTAATACAACAAAAAGCACAGCCCAAATATTACAATCTTGTTCTACACCGCGTACAGCCAAACTCCAAGAAGAATTGAACCAAGCGATCGCCGAGAAGGACGCGTCGCAAGAGGAGATCTCGACGCTGAAGCTCACGGCTGAAAGAAACGAGAGGCAGGCGCGACAGGAGCAGAGCAGACTACAGTCCGAGATCAATTCTTATAAGATGCGGTTAGAGAGAGCTGATGCGGATCTGGTGCACGCGCGCAGGGAGAATCTTCGGTTGGCCGAGGAGGTCGCGGCTTTGGAGAAAGAGGTTGGTTGGGAAATTGTAGTTTTTGAGGTGGTGCTTTTCTTTAAAACAAATAATTTTTTTTTTTTTTTTTTTTTTTTATAAGAAGTTTTTTCATATTGAAGAATTTTCCGAAAAGTTGTACACTTAGAAACAGCTATAATAATGGATAATAATATTCATTTACAAATTTTTCATGCCAGTTGATGACCTATCATTATTATTCACATGCAATTGAAGTCACATTCTTTCTTTGAGAGTAAATAAGACATAGAATCGCCATCTGGCCACCCTGGTTCTACTACGTAAAATAAAGAGGACATTTGTTTAACAAATCTGTTTCTAAAATAATATTAAATATTAAATAATAATTATAATAAAATATAATATTAATTTTTGGAAGATTTGCGTTGACGCAATTTTCTGATAAAAAATCATTTTGCGAATGAGAAGAGTGTCTCAGCTATGGATTATGAAATTAGCTTCAATATTAGATGACATTGTTTAAGCAAAAAAATTAATTTCCATTCTAGGATTTTTTCCATTGAGCTCTAGGGACAAAGATATGCAGTCTCGAGTAAAAGTGCCGGAATAATCGTACAAAAATGAATAAACAGTAAATAGAAAAAAGCTTATAATTAAAGCTAATACGGATAATAATTATCTCAAAAAATTATGAGCAATCAAAGACAGCGTAAGAAAGTGGTTGAAAATTTCTATTTTTTCTAACGACTTTATGAATGATATTTTTAATCATTTCCTTACGCTATCTTTCATTGTTCATAATTTTTTGAGAAATTTAGAATTTTAAACGATTTAAAGCCTTAATTGAAGCCTTTTCTATCTACTTTTTGTTTATTTTTGCATGATTATTTTTAAACTTTTGATGGTTGATTTATTTTGGTCCCCGTGGACACTTATTTTTCCTAGATATTTTGAAAAACTGCTCTATCCTTATCTTCAGAGCCCAACGGACCAAATTCTGAAATAGGGGTCCCTTTTTTGGCTCAAACAATGATATCCTAAAGTTTTAGTCAAACCCATGATTCAGAGGTAAGAAGCTCTCCTTGAAAGCCAAGATGTATTTGGCAAAGAAAGAACACCAATTCCCCAAGATTACATTTTTATTTCACAGATCAACATGAACAAAATCATGGAGGAGACGCGCGTCGGCGCCCAGCCGCCTAAATCCGAGCGTCCACGGCCGGAGAAGGGCGACAAGGAGCTGGCATCTCTGATCTACGACCTGGAGAACAAACAGGGTGAGACTACCGTATTAAAGCTCTAACCGCGCTCTCGCTTCGTCGTGTGTGCATTTGTCGATGTGGCTCTGTTAGGTATATTGTCTAATGAGACCTGTGTATCATGTATTACCAATGAAAGATCGTTGTAACTGCTTGAGCTTTTAAGAGAATATATATATTCGCGCGTCATGTATACTATTATATTATATACACAAAAGAAAAACGTGTGAGACATCGGCGTGTGTAATGCTGACACTATGCCTAGCATGTGCCAGGGGGCCTGCGATCAGTAGTCAAAAACTTTTCGAATTGGGAAATGAACAAAAAAAAAAAGACAAATTGCGTTTGTTGTACCCACGTTATAGCCAAAACGGTCGCCGGTCTCGAGGATTCCCTGAACAAACAGGCCTCGCTCGTCTCGCGCCTGACTGCGGAATGCCAATCTCTCACACAGCGCTTGGAAGCTAACGACCAGAAACACAAGTACTTGTCCTCGTCGTTCTCTTTTAACAAAAATCGAAATTTTCTGTTTTCTTTTCTGATTTTGCGTTGAAAAGCTTTGGTGTGTGAGATGAAGACGAGAGGGAAAGAAGATTGCTTATTGGTTGTATATAACACTTTAAAGAAATTTTGCTGAAAATATATGAGAAAATTTACTATATTTCTAGCAAAATTTCATATTAAGTATAGTCATGTTTTGGGTTTTTACAGTCTGCAGTGGGATTCCCAGACAGTACCTATGGTAACTTTTACAAAATTATTAATAATGTTTACTAAACCATTAAACTCAAATGAAATTCGAAAGTGGTTCAACTATATGCAGTGTTAAATAAGCAATCAGTATCTTTCAATTTTTCTTTTTCCATTCTCACCAAAAGCTAAAATCAACGTGAAATTAAAACTTTTAGAATCATCTTTTATCATAATTTTGAAACAAAAATGAAAGTCTCATCCTTTGCCGCACTGTATCGCTAGTAAATCTCAGACGTCGCTTATTCGCAGTAAAATATATTATCTTTCTATGTATCATTAAAACCATATACCAACTCAGTACCAAAACTCCCCTATCCTTTGTCGCCAACTATGTGTATGTGATGTATACTGTATATGTGCAATGCTAATTTCTCGACACACGTGCTTGTAATAGTAAATAGACATCTTCATATGCGTGACAGCAGCCCATATTGTATATTAGCAGGGGGGGTCACCGACCAAGACGACGATAATGATGCGAATGACACGACGGCGATTATGATGCCTTCTTCGCACAAGAAGCGCCGCGTTAAGGTTGATCTCAAAGTTAAAGTCATTCCGAAAAAGAAGTCCGCTCAATCGGAACCCCCCTCCTCCACCAAGGTGCCTAACTCGTAGTTCTAGCTATTATCTTTTATATACATTATATCTTTTCTTCGTAGATATTTGAGTCTCGTAGAGATCTTACTGCCGTTAGTCAATGTGATTTTTTCTTTTTTTCATATACTTTTTGCTCATTTTTTTTGCAAGTGTGAAGATCGTGGTTTCAGAGGATGATTTGTTTTCGTTTTAGGCAAGAAATGGCCAATCTTCAAAGCAACATAGAATACTTATCGAGTAAGATTAATGAATCGTTTGACCTCAAAGAACGAAGCACAGGTATTTCCTAGATCCTTTACTCTGTGCGTTATGGACAATTTTACAATTGCATAAATAAACAAATTATCATTGTTGCAGGAGACGTAGATGAAAAAACGCACAGTACCGAGCAAACTTCCACCGGACTGATCACTAGTAATAGCCATGAAGAAAACGATAATAACGCTTCAATCGAAAAGTACAATTTAGAATTGAATTCAAAACCATCACGGCAAAAATTAGATAATCAATTAGACGACGAGAGCATAGACGGGAGCCGCGAAGTACTAGATTCGTCGAGCTATGCGTCGCAGTCCGTGGAAGACCAGAATCTCCATCAAAAGTACTCTGAGCAACCAGAAAATTACGACGAGGAGTATTCTAATCAGCAGTACGATCAGTATAATCAGTACGATCCTGCGCAGTATCAGGAATATTTCAATAATCAACAGTATGACGAGAACCAACAATACGCCCAGGATCAGCAATATGCCGCTCCGAATGAACAATACTCGCATACTGAACAGTACTTAGATAATAAGGAAAACTACAAAGAGGAACCATATAACGAACAAGATTATAATAATTATCCTACGCAACACGAAGAAAAATAGTTTATGTAAAAGTGTAAAACTTTTTTTTACGGAATTCGATGATTGTTTATTGTTGTTTTAGTGAGTTTAATATTGTTTTTCATTTATTTGTGGAATTATTGTAACAAATAAAATGTAAATTTAATGTATCGATTTATTTATTTGTTATAAACTTTGAAATGAAATATAAAATCGCAATTTTTTAAATTTCTTGGTTATAACCCAATACTATGTTTGTACACTTAATCCCGAATGGATTCTTATACCGAACGTGTCTGTTCAGTTTCAAAATCCTGAAATCCCATTGGCCGATTCCAGTTTAAGGTTAATGGTTACACTCGAATTGTCCAATGTGATTGAAAGATTTTGAAATTGAGCAGGCATGTTCGGCAAGAATCCATCAAGGATGGGTGTACATGTACGCATAAATTTATCGTTTTCATGAATTAAGTTTTTTGTACGGAAAGGTAAATTGACTTAGTTCACAAGCAATAATGATATATTATATATGTATATACGAGATGAATTTTAAAAAAACCGCTTCTAATGCTTTAGGAGAATGCTTTTTGAAAGAGAATAGTTAAATTACATCAAATAATGTTTTTCAAATGTATATTTTAATATAAAATTGCATTCATTCTATATGCTGAGAAAAATGATCTATTAAAAATTATTATAATACGTAGTAATGTCGCGAGATATACTTGCAATATAAAAAAATGACTAATTTTATAGTAAAAATTGCTATTTCAATTGTAAAGATTGTTATGTACATATTTTTTATAAAGGACAATAATTTTTTTTATATTGCAAGTATGTCTCGAAGTTACTATGTATTATAGTAAATTTTTAATAGATCATTTCTCAGTGCATATTTGATTTTGCATAAATACATTATTCAAAAGTATATATAAAATTATATTTAAAAACATTTATGGAGAAAAAATCTTAATATTAAATTGCAAATTAAAAATACAAAGGTGTATGCCAAAAGTAAAGCCGTTGTTTGCGCGTGAGATATATGTTGAATAAATAAATTCATTGAAATAGGATTCGTTATGAAAAAAATCTTTATAATAGGAGTGATCATCGGTTGGAAAGAAGATTTTATCTATAAATAATAATACATAAAACATTTTTTCATAATATTTTATATAATTTTTTATAATTTTTGTATATTTCGTCGGGTGGGAAGAACAAGGTAGCGCGTGAAAAGGTCCTTTCTCTGCTGAGCGCCTATGAGGGTTCGAGCTTGGCGAAGTGCGTGAAAAGGTGCTATCTCAATTGAGCGCGTAAGAAGGTGCCATCTGCCTTGTCCTTCCCACCCGACGAAATATACTGAAATTATAAAAAATTATATAAAAGATTATAAAAAAAGGTTGTATGTATGATTTAGAAATATAAACGGTTAATTACAAATTAATTATTTTTGTCATTTTGGTGCAATCTTCAAATCAGTATTCTCAACTCAAAAATAACTTTAAAATAGTCTTTGTCCAGTACTTCAAGAATATGGAAAAAAAAATAGAAAAAAAAAATAGCAAAATTGTTATTTTTTCCATCAATTTGACTCGGAAAATTTAATCAGTTCTAAGTTAGGACATACCTAAGATGCTCAAGAGTTATGCTGCAGACAAAGTTTGGATACATATACAGCTATATATTTTTTTAAAACCTATTATTCTGACTTAGGAAATTCAAAAACACTGAAATTCATCAAAATTTTTGATTCGAAAATTTTCACCGTTACATAGTTTTCTCTTTGAGAAAGCAAAAATCTATCGAAGAAAAATAAGGTATATGTTCTACATTTTTCATTTGTAAGAATAATAAAAATATTATAAAATCATAAATAAAAAAATGTCATTAATTGTACAAGCTACAAGTTTTTTAATTTTTTTTTTAACAAAAAATATATTTAAAATAGTTACGATTTTCGCCACTGTGACGCAGAGGCGCTATACATCGCAGTTTTTGCGATGACTGCTGCTTCTGCTTGCTGCATGATGATGTCTGCAAACTGCAGAGTGCAGACCTATATGCATGTATATATGCGTATGCGTACCAAGCCTACCTATACATGCAGCACCAACTTCTGCGTTCTACGTTTGATTTTTAAAAATGTTCAAGTTACCGTTACTGTTAACGTAGAACATCTATATAAGAGACGTTAATCTAACAATCAGAATAGAATAGGATTTCGAGAAAGTCTTAAGCGTTTATCGAATCAGTACTGAAATCAAGTAATTTTCGTAACTTCTAACCTATAAAGCTGCAGACAGAAGTCAAACAAATTTAACAAATATTTACGAAGTTCGATTATAATGTAAGTAATATTGCCTAATGTAACATATTAATAACAGATTAGTACAATGTCTCGTCCTACAAATAACCTTGCACTTACGAATTCCGACATAATTTTCAAAACGTTTGTGAAAGAAAGAAACGAAACAAATGTAGAAATTGAAGATAAGCGTAGATCTAAATTAGCATTTTATGGGCATCAAGCAAAATTGGCATACGATGAAATAATAACCCATGTTAAATCGCAAGAAAACCAAAGAAAATCTGTACCCCAGGCAAGTTGTTCTACATCAAGAACTATTGAGCCAAAATTGAAAAATACTCAAACAAAAAATGTTAATTCAAAAGAAAGAAACATTAATCTCTTATTTAAAGCTATAGAATCTGGAGATATAGCCTTCATAAGTCAAAATTTTGACTCTGAAAATGTAGACATGTCTGATCAATTTGGATGGACTCCCTTAATGTCTGCAGCTTATTCAGGTCACATAGAAATTGTTAATTATTTATTAAAACTTGGAGCTAACACTAAAATTAAAGATAAATCAGGCTTAACAGCAATTGAATTAGCAATGAGAAGAAATCATTTAGATATTATTAATTTACTAAAGCAAAGGTTTCATAAAAAGAAAGATAATTCTAGTCGAGAAGGAGTTCCTGGTAATAGTAAAAATAATGTGCAAAAGATAGATGAAGAAAGCTTTTACTGCGATGTTTGTAAAATAGTTTTTACAGAGTCATCAAGGTTTAAGCATGAAACATCTACCTTGCATATTTTCAATGGTAATCCAAAATTAAGAAATGCTTACTATGGAATACCAAGGCAGAATAAAGGATATCAAATACTGCTTAACACTGGTTGG
Source organism: Torymus auratus (assembly GCA_900474315.1). Taxonomy (NCBI): domain Eukaryota; kingdom Metazoa; phylum Arthropoda; class Insecta; order Hymenoptera; family Torymidae; genus Torymus; species Torymus auratus. The sequence continues at coordinate 7,392 of UXGD01004245.1, read as the reverse complement.
GATGAGGAAAATGGTTTAGGGCCTTCTGGCGAAGGACAAAAATACCCAGTCAAGACAATATTGAAAAGAGATCGAAAAGGCTTAGGTCAAGAAAAAAAAGATACACCAAGAGTAACACATTTTGAACCTAGAGACACAGAGGCTGTTAAATTTGTAAATAGACATAAAAGAAAAGCACGCACAAAGAGAGATTTAGCAAAACAAATGAAAAGAGATGCTGCAAAAACAAGGGCTTGGAGAAATTCAATGTCTTAAAACTCTTATAATTTAATGTAAAATATAAACAATCTTTTATTAAATGGATGCCGAACTCACTTCAGTAAGTTTTTTAAAGTTTTATCTGTGAATAATGAACCTATTGAACTAAAATTTTGGTAGAAAACTTCAAATTCGCGTACAAAGCGCAGCGTCTTGAAATTAAGAAACATTAATATTTTTTCATTGTCATAATTTATAAATTATTTCACCACTATAAATTTTTCAAAGTTTTCTCTGCAATAAAGTGATAGACTTGCGATTTTGAAAGATAATTAAATATTAATGTACAAACACGCACAAATATTTAAAACCCCAAAATAAAATAACAATATAATATAATAAATATAACAATTATTTAATTTATTTATATTAAAAACACATTATGCGAATACTCTGACGTCCAATTAAAATGTTAAATAAAATAAAAAATAAAAATATATTACTTCAACTCTTTTTGTTTTAGATTATGGGTTCTGATCAAAAGAAACTTTTGGATTATCTTCAAAAAATTGAAGAGAAAGGAGTTGAAATTATAACAGACAGACAAGAAGTTGTTGCTCTGGATAAGAGAAGAAATGATGATAGAGTTGGCATGAGAGCTCTACAGAAGCAGAAAGATAAGAAAACATGGATGACAGTTGGCCCAATACTACTAAAAATGTCATCCAAAGATGCAGAGGAATTACTCAAAGAAGGTGCTTATGCAAAATATGGCTTTTAATACTATTCATCCAATAGATTATTGTACAAGAAGGGGTTAAAAGGGGTTTGTTAATGGGTTTTGATGAAAAATAAGTATATAGCAGATAAAAAACACACATTTACAACTTGTACTGTATATCTAATGGATAATTAGCAGAAATAAAAAAGCCACATTGTGAATCTAAATAATAAAAAATAATTTTTTGCACAGATCAAAAACACTGTGATATTGAAATAAACAAAATACGAAGTGATTTGAAGGTAAAAGTAAATGAATTGCGTGATTTGGAGCACATTCCACCAGTTCCTGGACTTATGTTACAGCCCATGTCACAAACAGAAATGTCTGCAATGAATCACGTACTTGGAAAAAGTTTGTAATTATTAAAGATAATGTAAATATTTATGTAAACATTGACGTGTTAATTTTTTTTTTTTTTTTTTTTTAGCCTTTTAACCTTTGGTAACGTTAGTTATGAAATTAAATATAAAAATATTTTTTACCTTGCACAGTTGTTAATTTTAATTTTCCTCATGTTTTCATTATCTGATGTAATTGATGAATGTACCAATCAGGTAAAAATGAAAATTCTGAATTATTAGAAAGGGTTTTCATTTCAATCCTATCATCAAGATTATATTCAAACTTATAGATGCACTCACTGTATTCTCTGGTAACAACAGTTTTTACATGATTTAAAAATTCATTACAAAAATTCATACATTCTGATGCATTCCATTGAGTCTAAAACAGTGAATAAAATTTATTAAACATTCATTAAGTTATGTTATCATCTTTCATTTGGATTATAAAATTATGATGAATCATTTTGAATAAAGTGTTTACCTTGCACATTTTTGGCATATCAGAAACTTTTATATTTTCCACTTCAAATACTTTTCCCTGATCAGTTCTTGTACCACATATAACTTCCTCAATACCAACTAAAAAACTTTGGCACCACCATTTCAAAAGTTTTTTACGATAATTTTCATCCTGCCTAGCATTTGTTATAACCCTATTAGTCTTTAATTCAATAAATTTTAATGTTTTCCAATCAATTGGCTCATTGACAACATCTTTTGAACAAATTCCATCCATTTCTGCACCATAAAGTAAATAATTTGATCCTAACTTTGATGAAAAAAGGCAACAAAATTCTTCAGCTTCATTAACAGGCTCTCTTGTATTTGGAGGTTTTTTTGGAGATTCTGCAAAACCATTTAATTGATTATTCAACAATTTTAAATTTTAATAGGAATCTGCATTTACCTGAGAGCATAAATTGTTCAAATTTAAATCCCCATGACGAAAATTGAAGATCTCTCTTTGACATATTAGCATTTTTTCTTTTCTGTTCTTCAGTATCAAATGCACATAAGTATATAGTTCCACAATATTTGGCAGCGCATATTATCCAGTTATCTCTCCTCTCATATGGAGTACCAGAAATTTTAGTCAGGAGCCCTCGAAAACATACAAATTCTGGTTTCAACCTAAGAAAATGAATAATTAATACTTTAGTATTTTTTTATTCTGTAAGGGAAAAAAAATAATCAAAAATATATTAACCATCTTTTTTGTTCTGGATTAGCTCTTATTTTTGTATAATTACTTATAATCCATCGTAACAACTGATCAATTTTCTCATTTAAATTTGCAGGCTTTCTAATGACCCGATTTATTCCATCATTGAGATTAAAATTGACCTGCTTTTTAGTTTTATCATTTTCATTATAATATTTTAATTGTGCCAAATCCTGTGAGTATTCTCGCTCTTGCCCGCTCAAACTAAAGTAACCTACGACTTCTGGCCTATTAAAAGAGGGAAAATTCTTGTTTTTATGCTCATTTTGAATTAAAAAGCTCATTTTTTCCTGCTGTTATTTATCGTGGATACATGCGACGCTTCATTATCACTTGTTTCGAGAGAGAAAGAGTGCTCGCAAATGTCATAACCGCTAAACCAAAACCGCGATAAATCGCGCGGCCGAGGTTTGGTTAGTGCATTCGAGATGTTTTCCGCGCGTGCGCACACGTATATACGTAGTTCTATTTGTATGTGTATATACGCACACCGCGAGGTACGGCCGTACACGGGGGGCGTTCGTGAGAAACCAGTCTGTAACAATGAAATACATATACGTTAAAATAAGAAAAGTTGACTATTTTCTTACAAAGTATCAGGTACTTAATCATGTAACTATTAGTAATATTCGAATTGTCAATGGAGCAACTAATTATGCTAGATAATTTTCATATTTAAGTAATAAGTAATAAAGAAAATAATTTGTTAAATTTTATTTTTCATTACTTATTATTATCTGCTAACTGATAAATTTGTTGTATAATACGTTAACTTTAAGTAATGATTTAAATTATAACCAATATGATAAATTCAGCATAAAATTTTGTTTGAAAATTCGTTGCTTAATAATAGCTACATGAATAAAATGTTAACGTCTCCTGGTTTTTTCATTAACAAATTATGCTACAATTTCGCGACCAGACAAAAACCACGTCGCAGGCACCAATACAACTACATTATACATCCCTAAACTATCATCTTTCCTTGACGACATAATCCTACCGCAACCATGCTCCAAATTGCCCGAAAAACGTAGAGCGGCTATTATACACCCGACCAAACCCAAAAAAGGCCATCGGTGAGCGACAATTAAGTACAAAAGAAAATTTCTCAGGAACAAAACGACGACGCGCTTAGAGCCTATATGCTTCTCCCCAATATACCTTATACCTACACGTTTCAACGGACTACACGACGACCGCAGAGCTCTAAAATCGAAGAGACCCGAGCCTACGGCGAAACGCCGCTCGTCGAATGGCGATCTCGCGTGCCGCGGCTTGCACGCACGCGAGACCGCATTGGGGATGAGCCTTCGCTCGTATATGTATGCGTGTGCTCATTTTTTCCACGTAGGTGTTGCCCCGACACTCTCTGTCGTCCTTGGTCGGAGGGGTGTGCCGCGGGGCGCACCCTTAACGGAAATCGGAATTGCGCCGGCGGCTCTTATATGGCCGGGCTGCGCTTTTGTGCTCCTGCGCGTACACATACGCAGCGAGCGCGTGGTGAGTCTTCGAGTCGACGAAAAAGGGAAAAGTCTCGAAGAGAGGAGACAGAGAGATACCTTTTTTATACATCGTATATATATCGTATAGGAAAGGGGTGAGGATGGGCAACAAGGTGGCAACGTTCTCCGAGGAGCAGCTCGAGGATTACCAGGACTGCACGTACTTCACGAGGAAGGAGATCCTGAGGTGGGTATAATATCCATACCGTTAAAGTAGTCCGACGTTTATGCCACGTCCGGCGAGAGAGAGAGGGCAAGCCCCCGCGCGCCCGTCATGGGAATTGCGCTTTTAATCGTATGTATACTTATAAAATCCGTGTATGCGTGCGCTCGCGTGTGCGCCTATATATGTGAAATTAGACTCCACAAGCGCTTCCGAGAGATGGCCGATCCCGGGATGGTGCCGCGTAGCATGACACCGTACGAGGCCTCGAATTTACGCCTGCCCCTGGATTACCTCGCCAGGATACCAGAGTTGAAGGTGCTTCTTCGTCATCTACTTTTGGCTTCTTTCTTTTTTCCTCTTATATTGTTCGGTGAAGATTAGCCGAGTATGCTTCCTTTTATGGAGCTGTAATTATGTTTTGTTGCGCTTCTATGTGTAGATAAGAGTTTATACCTTTTTTATGACATATAGTTTTAAGTGGAGTCAGCTTTATTTTTTAAGATATAGTGTTGCTGTTAGTAAAGATAGTACTTTTTGATAGTTTCATATGATTCTTTTGCGTTTTAAGTTTTTTTTGTATATAATTTAGGTAAGTAATGATTGTCAGTATTAGCATTGTTATGTTACTTATTCAGTGTAAATATTATTTACAGCTTTGCAAAATTATTATTTCTGATGTGTTCTTATTTGTTTCTAATAATTGATTATATTCTTTTTTGTAACTAATCAGTATGAAATAATAAATATTTTATTTATAAAATAAAAACAATGATTTTAATATTTAGTCACGAAATCAACTTGAAAAATTTACAATTTAAAAAATAATTTAATTTTAATTTTGTTTAAATGTTTTATTCAATTAAAAATATAGATCATGATATCTTATCGATATTATAATTAATAAACCTTTCTTATTACTTTAATGTTATAGGAAAATATTACATCAAAACGAAACGTAGTTTATACTTTTGTGTTATATAAGAATTGAAAATCGATTTTTTGTGCGGATTTTACTTAAACACTTCATTAATCATTGTCTATAAGTAACTACTTAGCAACATAACTAGATACAAATTACACATTTAAAATAGTTTACGCGATCGGATTAACATTAATTTGATGCGTCCACTCGCGGGTATAAATAGATGGATTATGTATATGCAAATACATACGTACTTGCAATATCATAATAAGATGAAAATGTAACTGATATATAAATGTCATATAATTTACAAAGATATGTATTGAAATACAAGGAAAATACGATAATTTCTCTTATAATATTTCGACGTCATTTTAGTACACGAGACGTCCTAATTGAAAATATAAATTTTTAATAAATTTTTGTACGTACACGTAAATAGCTTTGATATTTTGCATGACAAAGCAAGCTTCGAATCAAATTTGTATGTTCAGACAATTTTCACCTTGATGTACGAAAACGTATACTCGGTAATAGAACGCGCCCGTATAAGCTGTTTTTCCTGTATGCTTTTTAACTCTTAAATCTTAGATATTTTACTTACACGTTGAACGTAATTTTTAGAATATTGTGCTTTCTATCTAAAAAATGTGCTATAAGAAATTGTATTTATTCAAGCTAAAATAATTTGTTGCAATAATTTTATACAAGCAATATTGACGTAAAACTTTTATTCATTTAAATAATAATTTTTATCTACACCTTATTATATAATATAAAATAGACTTACCACAGTCGTTATTGTTGCTTGATGCACAATGACCTGTTGAACCAGGTTTTTTTTTTCGATTTCCTCACTGGTCTTTGGGTTTCCGATGAACCGTTACTCCATATGGCTCCATATTGTAAGACTATACACTCCAGATGGATGATGTTTCGAAACGTGCTATTAACACGTTTTGTAGAACGAGTTTTCTATGCTCAGCCCTGAAATTTGAATATTCTCTTAACTATTAAGTATCCGAAATTTTTTAACGCATAATTGTTATAATAAGAGATTGAATCGTTTGAAGAGCAAGATTTTCGATGCGTATGTATTTTGAAATTTCGGGGAGCTGGAGTGGCGTGTTGTTCCACGTGCAGCCACATGGACCAGTATATCTCGCATAACGAATCGAAGTGATTAAAAATTCGGCAAACGTGTCTTGTGCTTCAATAAGAAGTATAAAAAGAATATAAAACGTTTTTATTTTCGAGTTTACGTGTAGAGAAATACTTATAAAATTATAAATAAAATAAAAGATAATTAATTGCTTCGACTTTACTTTATTTCAACAAATAAAAAGTAATACCTATATTAAAAACGCCTACTAAAAAATTGTTGTAAAGCAAATGTAAAAGTCTGCTTCGCACATTAGTATTAAAATATATAAGCTGTACAATATTTACTCGTTTTATTTATTCTTATATAATACTGAATTTATTTTTAATAATTTTAGTCAATACATCGACCACAAAAACCCTTTTCACACGATACACATATCAATTAACAACGAACCATTTTCAATTATCCTCATAGAAACAATGTCTCCGTCACTCTAATTAAAACCAAATTCAAATCAGGACCCCCCTCCGAAAAAAGAAATATTCTCACACACAGCTCACCCAAATAAAGCCATATTATATACACCAGTTTTATAAAATATACAGCCTGCCCAGATAGACGGGCCCGATATAGGTACTCCATTAACATATCTCTCATTCATAAGCCCATCCTCAGACACCGCGATAGACGTATACCTGTATATACATCCATACGAAACCCGAATCATCGTCATATTTGCTGTCTGTACCTATCTTTCGCGCGCGTGCATGCAGGAGAACCCGTTCCGGGAGCGCATTGGTCGGGTGTTCACCAGCGGTCTGGACGGCGGTAGCGGCAGCGGTGGCCAAACTACCGTGGCGCGCTGTGCCAGCGTCGAAGGGGAGGGCATCTGCTTCGAGGAGTTCCTTGAGATGATGTCCGTCTTCTCCGAGCATGCGCCTCGTGATCTCAAGGTGTTTTATGCCTTCATGATTTATGGTATAGTTTGGCTGGTTGTCTGATGGGAGATGATTGGCTGTTGGGATGATTCCAGACTATCTTAGGAGTGATTTTTTTATCTTATATACACAGAGAAGAAAATCTTTATATTAAAGGAACGTCATTTACTATAAAGAAACGAACGTTTGGATACGGACAAACGAATAT
>UXGD01004244.1:0-17714 GCA_900474315.1 Torymus auratus | reverse complement strand
AACAACCGTTGAGCGTCTAAAAAAAACGGATGTTGATGGCGGGCATGATTTTGAAACGAGAAATCATCTTACATACAAAATTGAAAAAAATTTAGATTCAGTAGGGCCGTGGTTATCGCCGGAACTAGGATAATTAAGTTTCATGCAAAAATAAAAAAATAGCAGCTGTTCAAAAATAAGTGACTAAGACGTGGTAAAAATTTGGGAATGATCGGTTGAATACTTTTTGAAAAATCGTGCCCGCCAACCGAAAAAAGTGGTTTTGAGAAAAGCGCGTTTAAAGTTTTTTTTTCTTATAATCGCCATAGAGTGTGCAAAACTAAAATCGACAAAACACACACTTGAAATGATCAGAACATTTTAAAATTTTGTTTCATTTAGAAATTATAAACAATCAAAGATATTGCTTTTTTTAGTTTAAATATTACATAATCTGTCATCATTCTTTTAAGAGAGGATTGTATTTTAACGTGACAAATGTTGTAAGAGTGTAAATTTACAGGGAAAGTAATTGACGTGATAAACAATAAAACTTTTAATTTACTGCCGTTCCGTGCAGTCGATCGTACTTTAATCCTTAACAGTTGATTTAAATAGTGTAGACTATTTCTGTGAAACAAGATTCAGCGAGCGAAGACTCGTTCAATTATTGGCAATTCATCAGGATAGCATTTAAGCCTCCCTTTGACTTAAGGTGTTTTCCTGGCGTTTAAGATTAAGCTCATTTATTACAGTAGAAAGAGAAAGAGGCGTACCCTCTTCAATGTCAGATTCCTATTTGATAGCCTCTCTTTCTGTTCGACTATTGTATTAGGTATCTGAGATATCGTCTTTTTTGTAGGTGCTTACTTAAAATTTTTACAGGCACCGGCATTTTTAAAATATTTACCATCATAAATTTTTATTTGAAAATGTTAGGTTTTTGATAAATTTTTATTTAAAAATATAAACTAAAATTATCTTATTAGATTTATATTATTAAATTCATTAAATTTAGTTTCAAAGTGTAAGATAATTGAATAGTGTATCTGGAAAAAGTTGATAGAAGTCGATAGAAATCGATAAGATTCTCCATTGAAGTCGATAAAATCTCTTTCGATTTCAACCTGATAAAATGTGATAAAATCGATAGAAGTCAATATAAGTCGATAAGACTCAATATGAAAAATTATAATTGAAATCAATAAACCCAAGATTTTGAAATTTCATCGATTTCAATTGTAATTTTTTCATACAGAGTTCTATCGACCTTTATCGATCTATATCAATTTTTTCGAGCAGGGTTTCGGCAAACTTTCGTTAAAAAACTTCTTCTTTTTTAAATGCTCAATGTATCGAAGTTTCGGACCGACTCATTCTCATATCAAAAAGTTTATCCAAAGTTTGACGAATTTATTCCGACCGATCCACTTTTTTACACCGGCAAAATTTTTTCACAGAAAGTATTATAATCGCGCCAATAATTACCCTTATGCATAAACCACGATACACTTTTCCTCGCAATTACAGCGATGGTATTCGATTTTTCACCTTTTTTTTCACCCACTTTTCATACCTACCAAGAACGTGCGTATATAGCTAAAAAAAGAAGCTCAAAAGTTTCTTCCACCCCAACTCGTCGACTAAACTTTGCTCAAACTACAACTAACGCCCAAAAATAGAATATAGAGAATAAGCAATTAAATCCACAAGATCGAAATCTCCCTCTTCCTCCATCACGACAATGAAGAAATAGCAAAAAACAACAACCCCAACTCATCCCCTTATCTCCATACCCATCTTCTCCCGATCCACAAGAAAAAGTCACAACTCACACGCGCGCGCAACAGGGTCAAAAGCGCTGCTTAATTATCCCTCGGGCAGAGCGCGCGCAGCACATCACAACACCGGCGATCGATGCGATCAATAAGCCACACACGGCTACCCCACCCATCACGGTACGTACGTACGTAGAAATCCATTATTAATGCCTTCCGCTGCTGCGTCGTCGGGCAAGAGTATATAGACTTTACAATGCGCGCGCGCGCGTTTCCATATATCGCGCGCATCAGCCTCGTTAATGGACAGTCGCGTCGCGAGATGCGGGCCGGCCGCACGCGACCGCGCGACAACAAAGACGAATGCTGCTGGTGGTGCGAATAATTCGTTGCAGTGATATAACGCCCTGCAATGCCGAGGAGCGGATCTACCAGTAGCCTCTACGATGACTCGAGGTGTAGTTCTCGTTGGCGCGTCTTGTGCAGTGCAAAAGTTTCTATTTTCTTTTTTTTTTATATAAGTACATGGATAATTAATGGCGAGGAGCGCGGCGATTAATAATTCAGTGTGTATACACAAGTATATATTATATAAAGCCGCGACGGTGGTGCTGGTGGGTGTGGAATTATTGACCAAACGATGAGAGTTTAGTGAATGGCAAGGGGAAGTTCATTAAGTGGGTCTAGTTAAATGAACAATTGTTTGCTTATATAATAAGTGTTGTAGTGTGTATAAGCGACTAAGTGCAGGCCGCGCAGCGAAAATGAATTTTAAAACAGCTGAAACTTCCACGCTGCACGATTACACCTACAACTTCTATCTCCCGTTATATATACAATATTACACGGCTATTGGCCTTTAAGACTAGGGATATTCAAATAAACGGCGAATCGTGCGGCATAAACAAACACGCTTAGTTCGATGAATCGATAATATATATATAACGGCCGGTAAAATTCGTTTGGTTAGTCGCGCGCGACATATGCGACGCGTCGTTGTTAGACTTAATGCAAATCACGCGCAGGTAAATACGAAAAAGGGAGAAAAAAGGTATACTTTATGGCCAGTTTTCGAAACGCCACTCAGTGGTATTACAAGTGTGCCTGCATTGATGAATTATGCACCTTCCCTATATCTCTCTCTCCATGCGGGAGGTAATTCATAAAGCTCAATAATTCAGTGCTTACACGCACACATTTTACACGGCTCTGTCTTTTTTTCGTATTTCGCTTCGGCAGTATATGATGTATCGATGAGGGAGCACGCGCCTGATGCACGCGAAGTCGTTTATTGGCGCGCTCGCGCGGTTTTCAAACGCTGTCTTATTACGCGAGTTACGAGAAATCGATGATGAGGTCGAATGTTATACCGTACTTACGCGAGTTGGTATTTTTCACGTTGTACCGGTGTTGGGATAATAGGTATGCTGGATGGGCCATGGGGACATAGTAAAACAATTTTTTTAAAAATGATCACGAGTGCTTTGATGAGTGTAAAAGATCTCGTTTGGAAAAGCGTGGAGAAAATTTGTTTTGATGATTTTTTTTGAAAAAACTTGGACAGTGTGACACTCGAACGGGTTTCAAATTTTTTGCAATTATCAAAAAGCATTGAACTTTGGAATTATCTTCTAGCAACAAATTCATTTTTGTTAGCAATAATTTACAAAAGGAGAATGACAACGGACGAGCGGTAAGTAGCGAAAGGCAGGCGGTCTTAAACTCACTAAATTACATTCAGTGAAAAATCATTATTTTAGAGTGTAAAGTCAGGCACTGTCGAAATCGTGGATACGCAGTCCGAAATAGTGTATGTATACACTGAATTATGAGTATATCCACTGTTTAGAAAAAATATATTAATCAAGGGAAGTGACTGGATAATAGCTAAAAGGAGAAGTGAATTTTGCTAAAAATAAGTAGAAAAGTAAATATTTGATCTGACATTCAGTAGCGAGAATTGAAAAAGAAAATTTTAATTAACTTCCGCTTTATATGTACAGGTGAATTTTAACTTAAATGTATAAAAGATTACATGCTTTCTTCATGCTTAGTTGGTTGTCCGTTGGCATTCTCCTTTTATAATCTAACCATTTAAAATCTAGAAAAGATAAAATAACTAAGTACCTTCGTAAAAAAACACTTCAACCAATCCAACCTCAACGATGAAAATCAATATTCCAATCGAACCATAACCGAGAAACCGGTCAAAGTTCGCATAAATCTTAGCGCACGCAAACTACTTCACAACGCCTCGTTGAACTAACCGTGTGCGCTTTCACTGTACACTTTATAGGTCCGAAGCTGGGCTCGCAGGATGGCTCGCTGTCCGCCTCGCACACGACGATATTCCCGGGCTCGGAGGATGGCGAGTTCGAGAAGCCGACGGCAGACTTCCAGGGCGGGAGCCCCACTACCTCCGCCCTCCTCGGGCCCAATGGCAAGAGCGGCCCCATCGAGGATTACCCGGCCAACTTTGATTTCGACACACTTTTCTTTCGGTACGTCCGGTAACAGTGTTTCGCATTGTTTTTTAGAGGTTTATATAGTAAGACAAAAAGGAATAATGTTGAAAATCATGTTGTTATCAAGTTAAATGTATCCCTTATAAAATTTAAACATCCAAGATAATCTGTTTAATCCTCGAATTATCTCGAATCTATCTTGAATAATCAAATCGATCTCGAATCTTGAAAGGTTAGAGCTCTTTTTTTTGAAAAGTCGAAGCTATTTTAATGTATCAGAACACAATGCCAATTAGTTATTTTTTTCACGTTATTATAAAAAGTTTTGCGCTATTTATAATATAGATTGGTAAATGTTCTAGTGTTCTACGATTAGAAATAGTTTAGACGAAGTAGTGCATTAAAATGTAGATCTTGTGATAGCTAACTCATACTACTGAAAGAGCCTAACAAAATCTCTGTAAGAAAAACCAAAAAATTAAACGGAGAATTTAATTTGAATTAGAGTAAGAACCTCAGATATGTGATGGAACAGTAATGTCCAAATCTTGTCAAAATTATATTAGAGTCGGCTTTTCCAAAGCTTTTAAGGTAATTATTATTCAAGTAAGTTACTTTAATGTACATTCAGGTACATTCATCCTGGAAATTTGTGAAATACTGCGTAAAGAAAGATTAATTAAAGTAGGTACTTGGAGGTGAATATACTTAGAGCGTTGCGCGAGTCTTAAAATTTTACTCATATTTTGATTGATGGCATATTAGATCTTAAATTAAAAAGAAAGACATCTCTTTTTACAAAGTTCGAACTACGCTTATAGAGAGACAGTTTTACTCCAATAATAATTAACAAGGATTATATAAGTGATTCGAAATCTAACTAATTTAAACTCAAAATCCCATGAATATTTAAGAAAATGAAAAATATGCTATTGTATAATTTTATTCTTTATGCATGCCAAACAGGGACGGCCGCCGGCGAATCGACATGGTCCTCGTGTACCGGGATGAGATGGAGGGCGTGATGACGGAGCAGGAGGCGCGTAGGCGCGAGCAGCGCCGCGTCTTCGAGCAGAATCTGCTGAAGGAAGGCCTGCAGATGGAGCTCGAACCGAAGGAGACGAGCTTCGACGGCAAGACGAACTTCCTGAAGCTGCACATACCGTGGAAGGTGAAGGTCCAGTACGCCGAGGTGATGAACATCAAGCTGCCAACGAAGAGGCTGATCACGATATCGGTGAAGGCGTGGGTATGTCTTCAGCTTTCTATATGATTAGAATATAGGCTATTTGACACTCGAAACAAGTATAGCACAATTACAAGTCGGTAACAGGAAGAAAAGATCTTAGTCACAGACAAATTACAGGCACTATCGTGTTAAAATACCTCAACGTATAATAAATTATGAAGAAAGTATAAAACCATGCCGTATATCGAATATATATGAGAGCTGTAAAGATATTACCGGAGGGAATAATATCTTCCAGTTAATTAGCCGCACAGAAAAATAGAAATTAATAAATGGAAAGCGCGCTTTTCTCAATATTACTTTACCGCAATTAACTAAAAGGCATGGAGCGTAATGGTCTCGTTTGTAATTCACGTCTGACCACACTAAAGCTCTTCCACTTCATTTCTGTACAGTATAACATGTACAGCTTAAGTACCATCTAATGAATTTCCCAACACACAACGAATAAAAGGAACGAATCGAAAGTTAATTATACACCCTGACGTTACTTAAGTGATATTGAAAAATATAAATTTTCAGCTAACCCAATAGGCCCAATTCCTCTCTTATTAAATTACAGATCACCACAACAACATTAATTTACAACCCATATAACACACACCATTTCGACTGATAACCGTCAACTTTTAAATAATTTCCCCGGAATGTGCCGGTCGCAGCGAAAATCGAAAATCAACAGGTCACAAACACCGCTGCCGACGTCATGTAACCCCGCCGCGCACGTTTTTTATTGTTATAGCACCGGCGGTATACAAATATAGCCGCAGTACCTATAGCTATAGCACGCGTCATCACATCTCTCTCACTCTCTTTCTCTCCTATCCACCGTAAAGTGGAAATCGATGCGCGAGTGTGTATATAAACGATCGAGGCATGTTTTTTTTTTCTTTTTTTATTTATTCCTATTGGTTCGCAACGGAATCGGTATGAGATCTGGTGTCGTGCCTTATACTTTGTCAAAGGGGGAATTTTTTTTTCGGTATTACATACGCGTGTGTATAACACGCGCCGAGTGTGTAGAGCCGATGATGAGTATGCGCATATATTTCGGCGGGGAGGTCGAATCGCTTTTGTGGAAGGTCTATTGCGTTTAATTATTTCAATCAGTTGCTCTAATATTCTGCGCAGTTCTGGTAGGTGGTCGTTGATGCTTTCTTTTTTTTTTAAAGAATATTTTTCATTTTTTAATGCGGATTACTGTATATAAGTTATCGTTATAATACGCACAAAAAGTTGAGATTTTTAAATCAATTTTCGCTATTTTTCGAACAAAACATTTCCCCCGCGCAGGGTATCAGTATACTGAAAAACATTCAACCTTCGTCTAACAATAACCATCCAAAGACAGTGAGTTCATACAGTATCATATGCCTCCTCTGTCCACATTTCCTTACAACTCTACCCGCGAATTTTCAAACTTTGCACAAAGACCGATCACCCAGTTATTCGATCTTTGATCTCGCCACCCTACCTCTCCCCTGAATAATTAATTGTCGGCATCGACAATAGCTGTGCGATTCCAGCTGATGAAACGTACGTACATGTGTTTTTCTCTCTCCCTCTGTTCTCTGTTGGTGAACGTGGTACGTGGTTAGGACGAGGAGAACGCGAAGGGTAGGGGCAAGAACTGGAAGCGATGGATGCGACTGGTCGAGTGGTTCCGTAGCATTCATCTCTGGGATACCAGCAAGTACCCCGAGGAACCGAGCTTTTACTCGAGCATCGATCCTGGCGACCGTCAGGAGAGGTAATTTGCAGTGTATAAATATAAACTTGTATACGTAGTTGATTGAACTTGTTTGAATTGAAAGTTGGGAGGGGAGATATAGTTTTAGCAGAATTCTGAATGTTTCAATGGTTTAGGTACAAGCAATACTATTCGCCTCTGTATATAATTTAGTTGTGTAAGTATACTATTATGTAAATTTTCAAAAACGTAAATATTTTTTCTGGTGAATAAGTTTTTATAAATTTTTGAAATTATATAGGGATTCATTTTACTCGGAAGTTGAAATTACAATAATATCGGTAATAATACGTCTTGCTTAACGATTTTCAGCTCGCATGTCAAAGTTATGACTCTTTGAATAAATACGATTTTTATTTTACGTTTGAATTCTGGGAAAGAAAGGACTTTTGAAATATTTATGCTACACATATTATGCACTAGTAGACTAGTAATTTATTGAAAGAATTATTACTTTCTACGTAATTTGAATATTCAAAAATAGATTGAACAAAATATACCTATATAAAGCCCATTATGAATTTTGCATTTGCTACGCAAACTTTTTCATAATTACACCACCACCTTACCTCTTCATCAATATATATTACAATTTAATTTATAATTCGTTCAATCTTGGGCCAATTGCCAACTAATTGTCGTACACCGGTCAACTTCCAAACTATTATAATATATATGCATAAAATGAAAGTCAAATATTGCATCGAAAACTCTTTCTTTACACTTTTACATGAAACATGGGAAACTCGAATCGTCGCGAGTTTAAGCGCGGCAAAGAGGAAAGTCCTTGCCAGCCTGCTCAAATAGCCTAGAAAGCGATAAATCGATCTATCAAAGGTACACATCGGTACCCGTCCTCAGCAGAAGTAGCACAAAGGATATCTCATCGCACGCGTGCCCTCATATCACACAACTATAATTACACATCGACCTTGCAAACTCTGCAAAAGGAAAATCTTTGGCACCCACCGTTACGATGACAAAAATACCAAAGCATCCTTTGCACGACATATTTTTCTTTCTCAAACTCACATAATTACCATTGCATCATGTACATACGTGCGCGCAGGGTTAAAAATATACGCAGAGTGGCAGTAGGGAAAGCGATCGTGACATTGAGCACTCGAGTCACCGGCTAAATCAGTCATCGTGGAGGGGGGAGGGGGAGAATGGCGAATTGTTGTTCCTAATAACACTCATTTAATATGAATTAGAAAGGCCTACTTTCCGCCCTGGCGACGCGTATATAGGCGGACGAGTGATGCGCGTGGGGTTGTGTAGTAGGATATACTACCTATACGTATATGGATGTATATAATAGCGTGGGGAACGAGTGAGCGGTGCATGGACAAGGTTTGAAATGTTATGCAACGAATTGATCGGCTAACGAGGGACAGTGCACAATAGGGACGAGATTATGTAAGACGGCGAGGCGCGAAGAATGTTTAGGATTACCATGCGGGAGGATGGAAATGGTACGTAATTGCTTGGGTAATTGGATGTGTGCTCTCTAAAGTTTAATTAGTGAAAAAACCCCACTTATTATTATAGTTAAAATTGCTCTACCGTATAATTAATGAATATTCACTAATTCTCAGTAGAAATTATACTATTTTAACTAATAATTAGTGGCTTTTTCACTAATTTAACTTTGGACAGTGATCGGTAATTTTGAAAGTTGAGGTAGGTAGCTGGTTAAATTGTTGGTGGAGAAAATAAATGATTACATAAAAATTATAGAGATAACAAGTTCAATACTTAATTCGGCGACACTTCCACGCCAAATTTTTTTTAGGTCAGTGTTAAAACACGTATTAAAATACTTTGACCATCATCCAAAAACAACAAAAAAAACAAAAAGAACTTATATTAATATGAATTTTTAAGAATATGAATTATTAATTAAAAAGGTTCATCATCAAGGACCGAGACACAGCATTCACGCCAGCGCAGCGCTCGCTGATAGTCATGCAGATCCTGCTACGGACGCGGTTCGACGAGGTTCACGAGAAGTCCGGCATAAGGCGGCTCATCGCCGACGGCACCTACGTCGACTGCTTTCAACTGCACGAGGGCGAGTACAATAAACCGTCGAACGACGGACAGATACTCGACAGATACTTGCTGTATCTGATATGGGCCAGACCGGGTCAATGGTAAGGCTCTTTTTTAGAGTTTTTTTTAACTTCATCCCTAGAGACACGCTTCGTTTTCACGCTGCATGCAATCAGAGTTGCAAATAGTTAACAAAAATTTAGTGAAATATATTCTGTTCAATTAATAACTAAATTTTAGTTATCAATTAGATATTATTTAATTAATAACTAAACTTTAGTTATCAATTAGATAGTATTTACGTGTCGTAGTAATAATCGAGTTATAACGAATTACTGCTATCCGGCTGGTATGGTAGGTCGCATAATAGAGGTCGGTATTCAACACCCCTTAACTTTCTTTTCCTTTACAGCACTCGAAAGTTAATAACCTCAATAATATTATTGCAAAGTTGAACGTTAATCTATATTTTTCGGATAATATGCTCGAGCCACCTTAATATTATGCTTATTCCTGTGCATTATATTGTTTTATAATTGCAAACGGTTACTTTTGACGCCGTAAAAGTAGAACTTAATATTACTGTTGCGCGATTCATTGTTCCATACTTCACTCTGACACTGTGCCACATTCCACTAATTAATAAGAATTTATAATATTATAAATATAACTACAAAAGCAACATAGTTTATGATTTCCTTTATTTTATTTATTTATAAATTATTTATAAATATTTAAAAAGCCAAATGGTAGATGGTGAATGTTGTGGAACACTGAACCGCGCAAAGTGCAAGGGGCAACACGCACTCGCAATTCCCAATGCGTTTATGGGGACTCAGCCTTAAACATATATACATCCTGTAGTAATTGTAGTATCACATTTTAAACTGTGGTAAGGAGAAAAACACCAATTTGTCAACTATGTCAATCAGGTACAAGAAACAGCCGCTGTGGCTGATCAGGCGCTACTTCGGCGAGAAAGTAGCGCTCTACTTCGCCTGGCTAGGTTTCTACACGCGCGCCCTCTACCCGCCGGCGGTAGTCGGCCTGCTGTGCTTCTTCTACGGGCTGGGCACTATGGAGGGTGCGGATAATGTACCCAGCAAGGAGATCTGTGACGCAAAGGTAGCAGGTAACATTACCCTCTGCCCGATGTGCGACAAAGCCTGCCCGTACACGAAACTCGGCGACTCCTGCCTCTTCGCTAGACTGACCTACCTCTTCGATAATCCCTCCACGGTCTTCTTTGCCATTTTTATGTCCTTCTGGGGTAAGTTTCTGATGGCGGGTACATTATGGAAGTGGTTTTGGATAGGGGGAGTAGACCAGGTAGATGGTTAGATGTGGAAAGATTATATTACAACACAATATAATATTCTTTAATGAAAACCTAGAAATAGCAGGTTCCATCTCACCCTCGAGAACCCTCTCGAAAGTGAACCTGGTATTTCTATTATTATATTCTAAACTCTAATAACGAATTTATAGTTTCAAATAAAAAGCCTTTTATGAATGTAAATATTTAATGGATATGGCAAGCACAGTAGAGTTTATTTTCTTTTACAATATCTGAAGACATATTTCGATGAAATAGAACATTTTGCAACTACAATGAGCTATTTTTAGTGAGGGTTAGGTGTTCAGCACGAGTCGGAGTCGAGGGCGCTCGAGACAGAGACGAATGCTGAAAACACCTCACCCGAGTCTGAAAAAGTTTTTCTTCTTGTGTTACACACCGTATTTTTTTAAAGAAGGCATGACAGGGTCCTTTTTTCTAAAAAAACCGTTAACAAAATAAATTGTTTAAATCATTTCTTATAAACAAATAAAAACTTATTTTTACTGAATACATAAATAGTTTTTCTAGCAGTTACTGTTCCTTTGTCTCTGATGAGCTTATAGACATAAGCAGTTATCGGTTAAAAGACATAATTTTGAAAAAAAAAATAAAAATAACATTTTTAACCACTATGTCAACGATCTATTATAAAAACAAACTTTATTTGATTTACCATCATTTCATAACACTCCGAATAATTGTTACAGCGACGACGTTCCTGGAGATGTGGAAGCGCCGACAGGCGGTACTCGCGTGGGAGTGGGACCTGCAGAACGACGAGGGCGAGGAGGAACCTAGGCCCGAGTTTGAAGCGAGCGTCAAGACGTTCCGCATCAATCCGGTGACCCGGGAGCGCGAGCCTTATCTGCCTGTTTGGTCCAGAACGATGCGCTACCTCGCTACCGGCTCCATCGTCTTCTTCATGGTAAGGGTTTAAGTTTGGTTTGATTTTTTCTATTTAATCCCTACACGATATCTTGATTATGGTTTCAATATTGTTACCGTATTGTTTCAATATTATGACCACATTTTTTCAACATTGTACCAAGATTGTTACAATATTTTTAAATATTACAATTAATGAAAAAAATACTAGTGTATAAATATTTATGGTTGATAAATAAATGAATAAATAGAAATAATTAGGCCTTAGGATCTTTTGTAGGAGCATGATATTCTTTTCCATGTCAGCATAGTTCTTTCGAATGTTCCAAGATGTCCTTGAACCTATTTTAAATGCATCATTCATATGAAATTGGAAAAGTTCCAAATGGGAAAAACAATATGTTATCCGCGGATGTACATTTTAATTCTGTATTTGAATTACTTTAATTTTTTTTATTTGAAAGATTTAAAAAACTAGGTAACCCTGTTGAATTCAATCAAATAGGATTATTGACGTTTTGTAATGTTTAGCAGTAAATTCTGCAATTTTAATTTCTTCAAACTTTACTTTATTACGAATTGTTTCACGCCTCTATACAGATCTGCGTCGTTCTTGGCGCTGTCCTCGGCACGATAATATACCGAATCTCTCTGGTGGCGGTGTTCCACGGCGGCGGCTACTTCCTCAAGCGTCACGCCAAGATCTTCACCTCGCTAACCGCTGCCTTCCTCAATTTGATCGTCATTATGATACTCACGCGCATCTACCAGAAGCTCGCCCGCTGGATGGTCAACATGGAAAATCCACGCACGCAGAACGAGTACGAGTCGAGCTTCACCTTTAAGATCTTCCTCTTCGAGTTCGTTAACTTCTACTCATCGCTCATCTACATTGCCTTCTTCAAGGTGAGTCGAAAAGAGGGGTTTTTTATGTAGGTATCAGTGTGGTGTCTTAGTGCTGATTAGGAAAGGATTATGTGACCGAATAGTGATATTACGGTGAGTAGTAATTATAAAGAGCAAGTGTATACTGAAAAAAGATTATAGATGTAGCTGACTGGATTTTCAAAAGTCGGGCGCCAAGCAAACGTTAATTAAATTGACAAACAAACTAGTCTTGTGTTAAATAGTATTAATACTAATAAGTGTCAGTATAACAATCAACGAGTTGTCAATGCAGAGGCACGACGTTCTAAACCTATGTAACCAATACACATCAATTGATGATGAATCAAAATTGTGTAGCTCATTTTTTTTTTAATCAAAAATCATCACATTTAGGTATTTCAACGTTATCTCGTTAAAAAACATAATCTCAATCTCACTCCTCGTTCCTATACTACTTCCACAGGGCCGATTCTACGTGCACCCGGGCGACGCGGAATCCCGCTCCTCCGACTTCTACCGCATCAAGACGGACGTGTGCGACGCCTCAGGCTGCCTATCCGAGGTGTGCATCCAGCTTGCCATCATCATGATCGGCAAGCAGGTCTTCAACAACTTCGTCGAGATACTCTCGCCGAAGATGTGGAACTGGTGGCGCAAGCGCACCCACGTGGCAGCGACGAAGGACCAGTCCAGGCCCTACACCAGCTGGGAGCAAGATTACCAGCTCCAAGATCCTGGGAGGCTGGCGCTGTTCGACGAGTACCTCGAGATGAGTGAGTTTTCGGGAAAATTTTTGTCGTTAAAGTGTAGGGGAGAATCTGAAGTGGGTGCAGTAAAAAGGGGTTTTTAATTTTTAGAATATCTTTTTTTACTGTAGGTTGACGGCGGGCTTACACTGCGCGTCTGTCTAGGTGATGATATTTAAATAACACAGTAAACTATCAGCTTATGCTAGAGACTATTCAATTACATGTATATATATACTTGTCGACATTTTTGTTATTCTGAATACAATACGATCGGAACACCGCAATAAAACTTGAAAATATGAATAAAACGTAAAAAAAAAAAAAAAAAAAATTCAATATGTAATATACCGACACCGACGCCCTGTCAACAGCTAATCAAATACATTAATTATGAATTTGATCGTTAGATCGCGCGGTTTGAAAATACTAATCATCTAAATGACGGACCCTGCAATTGTAAGAAAATCTATAATCATAACAATGTAATTGATGATATTTATTGCCCATTTATGCTAATAATACATCACACGGTATCGATCTTATCCATACGAAATTGCATGTGAATGTAGGTTAACGACCCTTTGACATGGTCTTAAAATATTAATGCAAAAATTTCGTCTCTTTTATTACGAGTCAAAGGATTGATCTCTCTTATTACTTTTTATTACTCATTAGTGTTCCCGAGTTACCTGAGTACTTGACAATTCGTTGTGCTCGCATTTTATTTGAACATTGCTAACTTTATCTTAACTTTCACCCCATTTAAAAAATGTTTTTTATAAATTATAATAATAATATTTTAAACAATTCAACTGCCTTGCAGATCCGATAGTTGTTATTCTTAAAAAAAAATCTCTTACTCATTCCAGTAATCCAATACGGCTTTGTGACCCTCTTCGTCGCGGCGTTCCCTCTCGCGCCACTCTTCGCCCTGCTTAACAACATCGCGGAGATCCGACTGGACGCGTACAAAATGGTGAGGGAGGCTCGTCGACCGCTAGCCGAGCGTGTCGAGGACATCGGCGCGTGGTACGGGATCCTTAAAGGTGTCACATACGCCGCCGTCGTCTCCAACGTAAGTAGAGAGAGAGTGAGCAAATACGTTATACAGAGAAATTATTGTTGAGCCTGTGCTAACATTGGTTTGGGCGAGGTGGTCGTTAGCGGTGGGGAAGTGTGTATTTGGGCCTGAAAAAGGAATAAATGTAACTTTTTTCGATGTTTATAAAGATATACAGAGTGTTTCTTATAGTTACCGACTCTATCATCGACTGAGCTAATGAAATTTGAATGAGTTAGTCACGGTTAGAACATTTAGGTCGACTTTTATTCTAATAAACGCATTTCGACCATTAAATCGTCGGGTTAGAGGAAAAAGATGTTATCTCGTAGAAGTGTTGATAACGATGTTATCTCGTCAATGCGTTGAAAAAGATGTTATCTCGTTGACGCGCTGAAAAAAATGTTATCTCGTCGAAGCGTTGAAAAAGATGCTATCTCGGAGCGTCTCATTGTTCGCACTTTTCAAATGCACGTAACTTTACACAGAATCTACCGATTTCAACGATTTTCAAATTAAAGTAGAAAATAAGAGGTTTAATTTGATATAAGAATCGTTGAAATCAGTCGATTCTGTGCAAAGTTACATGCATTTAAAAGAGCGAACAATGAGACGCTCCGAGATAGCATCTTTTTCAACGCTTCGACGAGATAACATATCTTTTTCAGCTGTCAACGAGATAACATCTTTTTCAACGCATCGGCGAGATAACATCTTTTTCAACGCTTCTACGAGATAAAATCTTTTTCCTCTAACCCGACGAAATAATGTTCTAATTTTGCATTAATTGTGCTGTATTTTCATAGAGTCTAAATATATCATATGATTAGCTTGGTCGGTAACGCATTAAACTGTCGGTCAGTCGGTAAAATTTGAAAATTAAAATCTAAAATTCTTTTTTGCTAGTATTTTTTAAAACTATTAAAATTAAACATAGCAATCAAAAAACAAAAATTCAATATATGCTCTTTGATTTTAATAACTATATTAATTAAAATGTTCTGTTTAATATTTACCATATTTTTTCCGAATTCAATTTTTTTTTCTTTTTAAACAATTAATAAAAAAAAAAAATTAAACACATTTATCCAACTTTTTAATCGTAAACCTATTTTTTTTTATTAAAGCAGTTACAAAAAAAAAGAAAAATTGTTAATATCGAGTCACCTTTCTATAAAAGATTCTTCTAACTAATCAACCCTACTACCCCGCAGGCTTTCGTGATAGCGTACACGTCGGACTTCATACCGCGCAGCGTTTACGCGTTCGTCTACTCGCCGACGAGCGACCTGACGGGCTACATTGATAGTTCGCTGTCCGAGTTCAACACGTCGCACTTTACGGCGGACATGCGCAATGAAGAGGACCAGGTAAACGCGCCGCCGACCTGCCAGTACCGTGGTTACAGGAACGGTCCGGACAACAAGGAGGATCCGTACGGGCTGAGTCCGCAGTACTGGCACGTGTTCGCTGCGAGGTTGGCCTTCGTCGTCGTCTTCGAGCACGTTGTGAGTATCGGCTGCTGTGCAGGGTTATAAATATATTTACGTCATTTTTTAATTAATAAAATTACATTTTTTATTTTTAATTAAACAAGTTTTAATTAAAGATTAAATTTTTAATTCTTAATTAAACGAGTTTTCATTAAAGATTAATTTTTTAATTCTTATTTAAACGAGTTTTAATTCAAAATTTAACTCTTAATTAAACGGGGTAATTAATTCAAATTTTAATTATTTCTTTCAAAGCCTGGTGCTGTGTTGTGGTTTTTTAGTGATAGGCAAATGGAATTATGCAAGTTTCGGTTCGTTTATTTGGACTAGTATTTGTCCATGTAGTACACGATCTTTACCCAATGTTGTAATCATATTATTTTATAAGGCTGGCAAGATTTAACAATACATTGTATAGAAATGAGTATTGCGAAATATTTACTTAGTCTTTAGATAATATTGACTCAAGATATTCTTTCTATTTTTTCCATTATTTCTTATGCAGACTAAACAATTTTTATAACAACAAAAACTATTGATTTTACCGATTTCAATACTTTGACGGCAAACTGTGCCTAAAATTATTAAACCATCAGGGAATTAAAATCCAAAGTCGTCAAGCCTCATTTTTCACACCTATAAATAACCCTTATTTCTTTATCACCAGGTATTCGCGCTGACGGGCGTAATGAGCTACATAATCCCGGAGATGCCGCGCTCCGTGGCGACGCAGCGTCAGCGCGAGCGTCTGCTCGCCCAGGAGGCGAAGTACGAGAAGGGCGTGAAGGGTCGCGAAGACGAGGAGGACCTGCTCTGTGTGCTCCGGGATGCGGGCCTCGGTGGTAGTCGAGGTACAGGCGCTCGAGGCAGCTGGGCCCGACGATTCAGTAAGCTCAGCGACGGCCATGACGCCAACGTCGACTTGTCGCTACCCCGGCACCACCTTCACCATAATAACAAGCCGGCTGCAGATGGGGCCGCTGTCTGGGAAGTGACATGAGTCGTCCTCTGGACCATCGTCGGATACTGGGACGAGGGGGCGATGGCGGAAGGTGGCTGTGCACGAGAGCATGATAGGATTTTCGAGGTCTTGGAGGGGTGAATTTTTGGTGGTCATTGCTTATTAAAAGAAGAAAAAGAATCGCAGATGGATTGTTATGCATAGACCTTTGAATTGCCTAAAATAAGTATGTGGGGAAAGAATAATATCGGTAAATGCTATGAATATTTACGATGATCGAGTTTTACTAACGTCAAGTTTCCTATTAAAAAAATTTTAGTTTATTTATTTATTTTTTATTAAAGTTTAGTATGAAACACTTTATGTTAATGTGCGAGTAATAGTCAGCAAATTTTCTTTGGCCAATCTATACTAGCATTTTTTGTTATAAAAATCGTGTACATATTACGTAATACTTGTATAGAATCGCTTTAAAAACTGCGAGTATTATTCATGCGTAAATAAAGGCCATGGTATTTTTTTTTTTTTTTTTTTTTTTTTCAAATAAATTTACAGAGAAAGCAAAGAATCGGGAAGTTTTAATGATATACGTAAACTAATTATAAGACTGTACCTAATGTGCATAGCCAATCTCGAATGTTATTGACGGTATATATCGACGGCTGAGAGGAAGAAGAACGTATCTCGGCGCGCGGATGAAGAACGACGTATCTCGGTGCGCGGATGAAGAACGTCGTATCTCGGCGCTGGGATGAAGAACGACGTATCTCGGCTCTTTTATGGCCAGTACACGGCCAGTATACAGTATGCATGCGTCGAGATACGTTGTTCTTCATCCTCGCGGCGAGATAAATTGTTCTTCATCCGCGCGCCGAGATACGTCGTTCTTCAACGGTGCGCCAAGATACGTCGTTCTTCATTCGTGTGCCGAGATACGTTCTTCTTCCTCTCAGCCGTCGATATATACTTACAAGGAGATGGTCAGAGGTGCGGGTCCTGGATTTGGCTAAAACTGCAGGAGGTACTTCTTTATGTCAAATAATGAGACACGTGTCTCGGGGTT
>UXGD01004243.1:0-17714 GCA_900474315.1 Torymus auratus | reverse complement strand
GCGCCCTCTCTTCGCTGCGTCTCGCTTTCATTCGAGTTTCGAGATCGATTCGAGATTTCGAGATACCTCGCAAAAAACCTCGAAAACCGAATGAATATCGATCGCTTAATTTATATTAAGGATATAAAAAAAGTAGTGATAATTGGCGCCCTCACTTAGCTGTTTCTCGGTTTCTTTCGACTTTCGAGTCTCGAGATCAATTCGAGATACCTCGCAAAAATGCTCGAAAACCGAACGAATATCGATCGCTTCATTTGAATATCTATCGCTTCATTTATATTAAGGACCATAGTTGTAATGTGATTTTTTTGCCTAGTGGACCGAAAGTACCACTTCTACTACTACTACTACTACTTCAAATCATAGTTTCTGGTTTCTTGAAACGCACATAATATGATAATAAAAATGAAAAATAGGAAAAATGGCTGATAATGATTCACATCATTCACTTTTCTTCTACTTTAATCGCTATTTGTGAAATATTTGTTGATATCTTAGAGAGCTTTTTATTGCGGTTATTCATCACTGACTATGTTTGTCCATTTTTCACATGTTAAATTTCCATAAGAAAAATGGATTATTTTTTAAAATCGTGTCACAAGACCATTTTCGAGAGTTCGGAAATTTTCTCGTCTATTTTATGACCTAAAAAACTAGAAGAATTTTAATACAAAGGTGTACAAATTAGTTTTTTTGATAGTTTTGGAACCCTTCAACTGTAGATAATCTGTAGAATTCCTCATATAGGCTGCTGAAGATGATGTGTTTAAAATTTCGTAATCACATGTTATAGATTTCTTTCGAATAATAATATAATAGGATACAAATACAGAAATAATCAAAAAAGATAGAAAAAGTATTTGAAAGAAAAAATAAAAAGATAATGATAAAAAGCTGGTGCAAATCCCACGAAATCTGCGAAAAACCTTTAGAAATATGGTTTTGAAAAATTTGTTTCGAACACACCTACCAGACCTGAATCTTCTCGTTGTTTGTAGTGTATATAAAACAAATTAGCAGTTGAGCAGCGTTTATTGAATAGTTTACTTTTTTTAGAACAACTTTTTACTTTTTAAGAAAATGGCAAAAAAGCCCGCCTCTTCAAACCTCAGTCATTTAGACCAGAAACGATCTACTTAAAGTTTCAAAAAAGAAATTAAAACTAGAAAAAAGAGCTTTCATTCCTTTTTTTTTAAATTTAAAAAACATGTTTCATTCAAAAGTTATATAAAAGGCATAAAAATGCACAAAGCGCAGGAATTGGCAGCGCCGACTTTTTAAGCATTTTCGACGTTTAACTTCAAACTCTTATAACTTTTGAAGGAATGAACGTTTTAAACTCTATAATTATGTAACTATCTATAGTTGCTCGAACGATACGAACACAACCATCCATGCGAGGATCATCCTCTTCGCTTCCCTAATGGAACATAACGTTAAAAAGCGGACATTATTCACGTTTTAAAATGTTTTTAAAACGGGTTTTTCTAAAACGTTACAATAAGTGTTTCAAAGCACGTCTTAAAAATGGGTTTTAAATGTTTGTGTTAATTCTAATAGGGTTAGTATAATATGTATCGATAGTGCATTGCACACCTAGGGAGAAAAGTAAAGAATGTCCTAGATCGCATATAAATTTTCTATTCATTCTAATCATTTACGAATGCGCCTTTATTCTCTCATACTTTAAAATAAGTAGTGTGCAAAACAAAGGCTTTGTGCACGCAAAACAAGCACAAAAAGGCGAGTTTTATGTGCTCGAGATTTTTTCCCCATAGTCGGAAAGCGATTACTCCCAGTGGGCCTATGTCTCAGATCCAAACGCAAAACGCGAAAATCATGCGGTTTCAAACTATATGCCGGACTATATGCCTTTAAAGGAGCTTGAAAATCGGGTTTTTATTTTTAAAATACTTATCTTTATTATACGTAGTTATTCTTACAGTCCGAATTCACTGCTGGTTCACACTTAAACATTGCTATAGTTTTTCTGCTATCAAAAATTAAAGCACGTTTTTCGAAGTTTACAGAAATTTTGTTGAAAATTAATATTTACCCCACTGAAAAATCTCACCTGAGATCTCTCAGTAGGGTGATCTTTATGATTCGTATGATTATATACAGATTTTTAAATTTATTATTATTCATAAAAAATTTTTTAAAAGGCCATATTACAGCAAAAAAGGAGTTAAAAGTAAGAATAAATGTATAAACGGAGATTCGCTGCTTCGTCGATGTAATGTTACATTAATTCGCGACTTATTCTTAATTGCCTTTAGATATCGTACTTTTTACCAAAAGGCTAGTGTCTCAGCTCCGGGAAACGGATTTCGACAAGGTTTTACAAAATCAGTTTTGTTAGCGTAAGAAAACGATAAAAGTCTTTGATTTATCTTGACGTGCCTCCATCAAAATTTTCCAACCAACTGCAGCCCCTCCTTCTTGTATAACGCTTGTATACCATTTGCATACATATAATATTAGGTCATACACTGAACTTTAGCAAAAATTGACAAAAATCAAAACTCCGCCCAAGTCTTTGTCAGAAAATTGATATTTGAATATTTTTTCGTTGTCAACGGATCGACTGTCTCCTTTTTTTAATAGTTTATTGTCACGGATGTTTCCGTCGACGTTTGATGAACAATGTAGAAGACGAGAGACTATATCGACTCATAGTCAGTAAACAGCTCACAATCCGTTTTAAGAAAGAGGGTTTTTCAATAAAAATAATGCTAAAAGTGTCCACAACTCTAGTGTTTTGTAGCGTTAGGGTCTAATATTGCAGCTTTCTTCATATTTCTATATCCAAAAAGCCAATAAGTTTCATAGCCGAATCCGTGATCAGGACCCCTAACTCTCTCATATATAGTCAGTGGTATAAAAGTCCGCGGTTCGGATCCCGCTCGTAGCATATTTTTTCACTTGATTAATTTTATTTCTCACATAAGTACGTAAGTGTATGTCATCCTCTGATAAAAAAGGGACATGTAGTTTAAACGCGATTAGTTAAAAAAATAAAGCATTATTAAGAAGATATTCGGACATTTAAACGGTAATGATAGAGAATAATATTTTAATTGTTAAAAGTTTCTAGCCAGAAAATTTAATATTCTTAAATATTATTATCGAAGTTAATATAATGCTTAAATAAAAATATAAGACTCGAAAATTATTCTTTTAAATAAATAAATAACTGTTTGTAATTAAAAATAAAAATTTTAAACTCCTAGCAAGAATTATAAATGTCGCGCGCTAGTAATGTAAATAATGAATATTAATTAGGAGAATATTTCTATGAACAATGATATAAGATGTGAAGAGTGGGAAATGGTAAAGAAAGGTGATTTCTATATATGGCTGAGTGCAGCGCGAATACCGAGAAGAATTCGGCGGCAGTGGCATGCGATGCGACAAAGTAGAGCGAAAGGGTCAGAAGCGCGGCTATAGAGCGGTGCAGCAGAAGGAGCGAATGGGGAATCGGTGCAAATGGGTCAGTCGCACTGACTCGGGGGGCAGCGCGAGTCGCGCGGATGTCTAGCGACTAGGGGAAGGCCGTGAGCTGAAGGAGCGATATGTATACGTTCTCGCACACATTTGGCGAATAATCCCGCAACCAAGTAACGGTACGCCACGCTCATCGGAATTCGCACACTCGTCGCTCGTTCGCCGCGGCTACGGGTCCATTGGGTCAGCGTCCGTCGGCGAGTCCCACATTTTACTTTCCGTCTCTCGAGAATCCTTCCTTTTTCCTTTTTCTGCCATTTAGATATAAGATATTAATAACAAAGCTATATTTAGAAAATTGTCATTGAAAAAACTAATTTATTGATAAAAAATTGTTATAAATTGAGACTGGCTTCAATAATTGTTTAGATATATAATTATCTTAATTTTAAAAGTTATTTTACATTATCTTAATGTCTAGGGATGAAAGAAATACTTGTAACTTTGGGAGTATAAATTTCAGTTATTACAGCGCATATATGTGCGAGATGAATTTTTCAGCGCATCTTAAAATAATATAAATAAATCAAATATAAATAAAGATTACAAGTATAAAAAATCTTTTCTATACATATATATCTGGCGATTGTCATTAAATACTCAAAGATATAATCAGCTCTCAATGGTAATTTAAAAAGTTATATATAACCTATGTCATAATTAAATAGTCTTGAAATATTACACGCAAGTTACATATATTATAACTAAAAAATAAAGTCTTTAAAATGTACATATTATGAATCTTTAGCTTTTTGCCACAATCGCAACTCCACCGCGTTTGAAAATCATGTATTAACATAGGACATTTTTGACATTATATACATATATTCTTTATCACCGGAAAATTTGCAGGCTCTCGTTATAATGAAAAGTATATGAATTTTATTAGAAAAATAAGTTGGCGTCTATTAATTCGTTAAACGGGAGATGGTATATTCTCGTGGAGCGATTCATATTGTAGATCGAGGAAAGACGGCGCCGCGCGTGTGCGCGCAAAGACAAATCGGATAGAGCGCAAGTATTAGTGGGTCAAGTGCGCGCCACCCGTTTGCATAGCGCCGGCGGCGGGCGTTGAGGAGGAAAGGCACGGGGCCGATGAGTCAGCTGCGACTCGTCCTCCGAATGCGGAAGTCGCGACTCACTCGATATTTGGGGCCGGCGCCGCGGAAGAATATGTACAAGGCGATTAGTCGGCTCACGACCGCCCTCTCCTCCGGGCCGCGAGTCGCGCGGCCGAACGGAGCCGCGCGCGCGGGCCGGTTAGAAGGGCGGCACGGCCGGGCCATGCTCGGCCGGCGCGTTCTTCGGCTTGCAGACGCAGCCGCTCTCGACGAGCACGTAGTCCTGCCCGGTGAGCGTCACCGGGCCCAGCGGGATCACCAGGAAGAGGTAGGGCACGTACGTCTGCGTGCACTCGCCGCGGACGACGTCGCACTCCTTCGACCTGCAACAGAGGGCGGTCAGACGGCTGCGGCTCGCGGCGGGCCTCTGGCA
This sequence comes from Torymus auratus, assembly GCA_900474315.1. Lineage (NCBI taxonomy): Eukaryota > Metazoa > Arthropoda > Insecta > Hymenoptera > Torymidae > Torymus > Torymus auratus. The sequence goes on along the minus strand of UXGD01004243.1, from coordinate 12,713 downwards.
ATATATACTCACTCGCACACCTCGAAGACCACCTGCTGCAGCAGGTCCGGGAACTTCTGGACGATGGTCACCGGCTGGCCGCTCGTCAGGCTGACGCCGTACATGGGCGCCGTGGTGTTGTACCTCGTCTTGCAGAGGCGCGACGGGGAGCCGCACGAGTCCTTGTCCGAGAACGACCGCGCTGAAAGGAAGGTGCGCAGGGCTCATTAGAAGCTGGCCAAATTCGCGCGGAGCTCCGAGACGAGCCGCTCCGGAACCGGCGCTTTGCCGATCACACTCGAAAGCCGACCGCCCGCTGTCCCGTTATTGCGCTATACACGCGGCTGGGAGCCGATAACTGTATAGGCGGCTCGAGACTCGCCTTACTTTGCGCGACACTCTGCTTTCCCGTCTTTTTCGAAATCTACCTGATCGAGCAGTACCTTCGTGCACATCTTCGAGGCGTATAGAAGGAAAAATAATTATGGTACTGAGTGAGCCATTTCACGACTCGTTGGCGCGAGATTTTATTGAAACGTTCTCTTTTTATCGCTTTGCGGAAAGAAGAAAAAGCCGTTGTTTCTGAATGAACTTATAAACGTTCATCTTACAGCCTTCGATTACTTTACAGGTTGGCCGCCTAATGAAACAAAATCACTTTTGAGCAAAAGTGATTCTCCGGCTAAATGAGTGGGAATGTACGCAGCGAAGTAAGCCGATAGAGAGAGAGAGAGAGAGACACATGTAAGCGGGAGGATCGTCTGAAAAAGCGCGAACGAAAAGCGGTTTTCGTGTCATAAGGACAGAGCCGCATATAATCAAGATTGTGAGCGTACGTCTCGGGCCGTCGCGCCGTGTTGTTAGTCCCGCGTGGGAATTGCGCTGGCACTTGTGCGCCGGGCGCGGCCCACTTCAATTTCCAATTGACCGACCTCTCGCGTAACCCGCACGCGCAATTATTCAACGCTCTCCTTTCGTCTCAACTTGAACTTGAACTTTCGGATTAGCGAAACCATTCTTCCGTTTATTTTATCTCATATATGTTATATCTTTCTGCATTCCCGTTGTCTAGCTATATCTATAATCAAGTTACCCTTTCTAAAGCCCGTTCATGCTTTGTTAACCGTTGAGAGTGCAAGGAGGTTCGAATAATTTGACCTCATTCAACTCTTTACCTTATTATAAACGGCCGCTGATGGTTTTTGCGAGGCTCGCTGTATATACAAAGGCTATAGAGGTAAAAGATCTTACCAGATCGTGAGCTGCCCGCTATGCTATAATCGCCCTGGGCTGCCTTGTAGTTGCTCAGAAGCGCCTGTCTGGTTAGTTCCGGATCGATTGTGTGGGGCTGCTGATAGTGCCGGCCTGTTCGACTGTTTCCTGACCAGAGGCTTTTGAAGCTCCGCGCTATGGCTGACCTATGAGAGTGTTGAATTAAAATAGCGTGAAATGTAAACAACAAATGGATAAATTGATGGCGCCTTACGTGGGATATTGCATGTTGTTGGGACCCAGGCAATCGATCGAGTCCGTGAGGGCGTCTCCCCAGACATATTTCAGTCCCAGGCCAGTGCCCTCGCACCTTTTCGCTGCCTCGGCGCCGCTCGCCACCAGCACCAGCAGCGCTAGATAGCTGGACATCTGCAAACGAGAGCGTTTTCGCTTTTTATTATACTTTCGACCCCGCACCTATGCGTGTACGTGTGCCTGCTTGGAAGCCCACGGGCTTCGAACCAGTTTTACGTCCTTTTCGAGGCCCGCACGTGTTTCGTTTTTTAATTGTCCTCCGGCATTTTTGCCTCGCCGCTCTATCACTGCGGAATGCCAGTGCATTTTTTACTCTGCGATTTAATTTCATTTAAGCTACTTCATTGCTTCAAAAAACAATGGTTTTCCTTTCATTGAGTCATTTCTATTGATCCTACATATATTTTTACAATTTATAAAAGATAAATGGTTAATTTTTCAAAGATTAAATTTAACACTTCATGTGCAGTACGACCCATATTGAGTTGTGAATTTATATAAAATTATATAAACTTTAGTTCAAAAGAATAAATATTATTTCATATTAAAAAAACATAATTTTATCGTTTCAAAAAGCTAAACAAATTTGCATATGAAATAGAAAATGCCTATATATATTGTCAGCACTATTAAAGTGTTGATGATAATTATTTTTCAGACAGTTGCTACATCTTGATAAAGGCGGAAAGCATTAAGTATTTTTCTGTGTGGCAGATGAAGCCGGCGCGTTGTTTTGCTGCGCTATACGACTGCTGCGAATTAGCTCTGAAATTACACGTTACCGTTTTGAACAGGCTAGTCTCCATTGCTATACAACTACATTCAAGCCTTATTGTGGAAAGTTATCCTAGGCGTATACGTCAAAGGAAGTCGCGAAATTGCGTAATTCCGCAGAAGCCAACGTCCTGCTAAATTTCCGGATTCCCGTTATGCATTACATTACGGGCTGGAAGAGGAGACAAGCCGCACCGTCGGTATCCAAGTCTCCGCATATAGATAACTAGAAAGACAACCGAGTCTGTGCGTATGAGTCTCTATGAGTGGCAATCCTTTTCTAAAGATTAGCGTAAGCCTATAACTTAGTCACTGGCTTTTATTGACTCTATAAAGACGTAATCGCGGTTTGCTCAAACATGACCGAGCTACTGATGTCCTTACACTGTATACCGCATACGTATGTACTTGTAAGTAATTTCACAAGCAAGCCAGATACTTTACAGTGTTGATAATGAGCAAATTGTTGCTTTAATGTTAGTAAGTAGAAATTAATTTTATTAAGATTAATCTAAGATTACTTTATATTTTATTTTTAACATTTTTCAAAATGAAAATTCAATACTTCGTGTACCTTATATGTATTAAGGCAAAGATAATGATAATAAAGGAATAATATATTTATTTTATAAGAGAAGAATTCAAGCAGACAGCAGCTACTATATCGCTCAAAAAGCGTTTCTCGTTTCTTGCCGTGTATGCACGGATTGTTTTAATTTATAAAGTTCCGTATAAGAATCTATGATGAAAACACCTGGGATTGAAAGTTGTTTTCGAGATATTGCCTTGCGGATATCTGGAATAACATCTTCTTACCAATTTCAGCATATATTTTCAACATGAAATCTCTTCACTGGATAATAATACTATATCTCGAAAATAAAAACAAAAAAACAAATACGAAACGTTTTTTCGTTTGATAGTTATAGTCACGCGATTGTTGTTCAGGAATGACCATATATTACACATATATAATATAATAAGTAATTAAAGTTCCACGATAATTAATGATAATATTAGAATATATTTTATAAATGTTGGACAATATTTTAACATGTATTTTAATTGCTTTTACACTCATTATGTTGCTCAAATATTAATTTTTTTATTTTCTCAAATGATTCATAGATATTAATTTAATTTTGAAAAATAAGTAATTTGTTTTCTTTTAGAAAAGACGGTTTAAGTATGTCTGGCTATAGAAGCCGGTATCAAGCCACTTTGCCTTATTTGTCATGTACGTAGATATCCGGTGCCTGTTTTAGCATTTAATATTAAAAACTTTCTTTTCCTTTCAAGGTGAAAATAATTACATTTTATATCAATATATCAACAATAAATAATCAATTGTTAAAGACTCAATCACCAAGAATAATATAATTTAACTTATGGATTTCACAAGCGTTTGTTAATGGGTCAATAAAAATATATGATTTTATTTCAACGTAAAATCACCGAATAATTTTGTGTTTCTGGGTTGTGATCCACATAAATTCCGTTATATCACGTGTGTGTGCTGCATGTGAACAGTGAAGACGAAGCTAAGAAAAACGTGAAAGCATATGCAATACAGGAAAGGCTAACTACTTTAATGAACAGTCTCAACGTATAACGTTTGCTACGGATTTACTATATTTTTGAAATACCAAAAATAAGACGGCAGATTTTTTGCATATTAAACTTGCTCAACATGCCTAATATCTTCAAGTCAATGAATTAAGTAATCTTAATTCAAACAAATAAGAATTTCGCATAAAGAATGAGTCACGGTTCTAAATAAAATTTTGAAGTATAACAAAAATTCTCGATCAAAAAGAAAGTTTGTGAATCAAACAATAATACGTGAATCAACTGTTAAAACGTGACATTTAGAAAAGAGTGATTCACGCGGTATTATAATACTTTCTTTTTCAATGACATAGAAACTCTATTAAAATTCTAAAGGCGTTATAAATTGAAACTCATTGAAAATAATTAGCAAGAATATTATTAACAATCAGGTTGAATAATTTATAAAATACGCGATTCATACCGTATGAATACAAAATATTGACGGTTTCTTAAATTTAATGATATTTTATTATTCTAGTATCTTTTACGGGACGATACATCCACGAAATATTTACTTTACAGACTAATTTGATCTTACATAAAAGCATTCAAAATTGAAGTTACCAGACCATTTATCAGTTTCATTCTGCGTCTATTCGCACTGATCTTCATACGTCATAACAACGGAAATCTTATTGGACATTTAATAAGAAAATATGCAACGATATTTTTCGTTTCAATAATTATATTTTTCAGGTAAATTGTAAATTTATTTCCGTATTCAATTAGTATTACACGTGCAAATCTATACCTACCGCTTTATAATTAGAATTACGAAAAATTTCTAAAAAGCAATGTCTTATGTCTATGATGTAATTCATACAGTAAAGGATGACTTGAGGATTTTCAATCCCTTTCATCAGTATCAGGTTTTCTCTAGGCTATAGGCGCCTGTATGATGTCTGATGATGTGTTTCGTGCTTCTATATCGAGAGGTTGGAATCTAGCTAGTGTGTGGGAGAGCCAATAAACAACCAGCCGCGTGGGTATATGGGGGATCGACAGTGAATAGAACAAGTAAATAATACAGAAAAAGTTATGACTCAAAGAGAACGGTATTAGTTACTTATAGCTGGTGAGAAATATCGAGGCCTCATTACCTCCCTCGAGTGTGATATAATGTCATAATGCCGAGGAGGGAGAAAAGGGGAAAAAGCCGCGGACTGACGGCGAAAAAATCTTCAGCGTGAGTAAATTAAGAGAAGGCGCGCAGGCGCGTGAGATGCGTCGTAAGAAGGAGGGCAACAGCCGCTCGCGCGCGTCGCGTTAATTTATGCGCCGGGGGAGAGACAGCCGAACTATTCCTCCGAGAGCACAAAGCAAGTATAAAGAGAGAAAGAGAGGCAGAGAGCTCCGGCAGCCTTGAATGCTCGATTTCCTATAAGGACGAGGCACGCAGGCTAGGCATATCACATGTGCGCGCGAGGGGACGGCCGTGAAGATTGCGCGGGCTGCGAGCAAGGCTGGTCGTTGACCGTAACAGGTGTCATGGACCGCAGCCACGTGAAATCCGCGCTCTTGGCGCGCAGCCGGACGTGCATTCTATCGATTCCGGAGCGACTTGACGGTAAACAAACTCGAAACTTCAATGTGTTAATATTTTCAGCGGAAATCAACAAGCTGAAAATCCAACAAACTTGGATGTAAATTGCTCTGAACTAAAAACTAACTTGACCGTATCTAATATTCGTATATCTATACGTTTGATCAGAAAGCGTGCTGCTCACTCGTCATATAATCTGTAATTATTAGCAGGCGCAATGTGAGCTTTGATCTAGGTTATTCATTGACAGCAGGTGCACTGTTAGTCAAGAAGCTTTATTATCCTTTAGGAATAACTTGTTTTATTGCCGATATACTTTAGTTTTACCGTTCAAGTTCAAGTGCAAGTTCAAGTTTACGCGCACTCACCTCGATTTCACTCGAAAGCATTTTATAAGAAGCGTTTCACCTTGTTCTCGCATACTAGTTGCGCGTCATTAAGAGGAAATTTGTCGTGACGACGAGGGTTCCGAACGCATCTTCTTTTCCGGATACAACCAACAGCCGGCTGTCTAATTCACCTCGTTTGCTCGCGCGCTAGCTCGTTATTCAATCATTACGCAAGAGTTAGCACTCTGCGAACATTATGCGAAAGCGTTTTTTAATTCACCACTGCGGGATTAACGAACCGCATCATAATACTTTCTTCAAAGCTATTACAAACTTTTTATTGACTTTTGTTATTAGCATCTTCATTATTCTACTTTAAAACCAATTCGTCCCGCCGCGTTCCAAGTGCTCAAGTTTTCTTATATCTATAAACTGTATTATCTCGTCGATTTTTCAACCATCCCTTTTACTTAAAGAATTCTACTTGACCTCTCTGTTTTTTAAAAGCGAAAACTGGAGTAAACTATTTAATCAAAGTATATAATCGCGAAAGAGATGTTCGTTGGCACTTTTAACCGGTACACATAAAAAAAAAAGAATCGCCTCACCAAAAACAGAAAGTATAACACGTCGACTTTCATTCGCTTTCGCGAAAAAAAAAGCTGCTCCGTGGGCGATTCCTCGCGGAGGACAGGAGATGATATCTACACATGCGGATGTAAAAACCAGAAAAGATGCACCTTGCCCTGCCTATATAAACTCACTGTTCTAAATAGTTTCGAGCCGGAGTAGTGAAAATGTGAGATTCATGCCTCTGCTTAAAAAACCGATGTGTTTACGGCGAGGAAAAAGGTGAGAATACCTTCACAGGTTTCCAGTCCATTACTCAAGAATCCATGGGTGGTTAAGTGAAAAATTTCACTTCTCATGGAGATTCGGAGAGCGTATCTCTGTGCGGGACGGCCAAACGCGCCGCGCGTTTTTCCGCTTGACGGGAGCGCTGCGCGCCCGCAGCGTTCGTCTTTTACGATAGCGGTAGAGTGAGAGCACGTGCAGCCGGTGCATTAGCGCGCTCGCGGCGCGTGTAAAGTCGCGGATTGTTGCGCGGAAGGAGCGAATATGCGCGCGGGGGAAAAGAGTATGCGGCGGATTTTCGCACGCAAGTCACGCTAAGCTAATCCCGGCCGATGTGCCGGATAATTGCCGTGCCCGCCGCGGATCTTTCCTCTCGTCTGCTCCTGACGACCGCCGCTTTGCATTATACGCGCCTCGTAACGGAGCGCGTGCCGCAATTCCGGCCCAAGTTTTTCAATCAATCAACGATCAAACTGGACAAATAACATTTGAATATGTCAAACTAATGCGCCGTGTTATATGCTTCCAACGTGTACATGTAGAAAATTATGTATGCATCGTGTGCATTGAATATAAGTGATACGCTTCGATCAGACGTAGGTACAACATGTTAGTTACCATTACAAAATGAACGGTAAATATATATATATATATAAGCTTGTACACCGCAGGCATTTCGGCGGGAAGCTCGAAAATATATAGTCTCTAATCTCGGCTCGTCTCGACTGCTCGCACAAGGCAGAAATGGAGCTGGCTGTGAGCCGCGGCTAACGGTAATGTACAGGTAGTAGGTAGCTGTATGAGTGAGCGCGCATTAGGCATCCGAAAATCTGAGCCGCGTTTCGGAGAGCTCATCCTCCCGCGTGCGCGCAATGCAACGAGCGCGTAATAACGGTACCGCCGCGGCGCGCGGTATTTCGGCGGCGGTGGCCCGATCATCACACCCGCCGGCTGTCTTGAGTAACACAGTTACGTCACGGGTTACTACTGTACTGGGACTCTTGCTCATGAAATTAATCTCGCGGTATCTGTTTTCCGTTCGATAAAAGTCACGCTCTATTGGCCACTGCGCGCGATGGCTATTATACCGACTCGTCGCGCTACAATCCGTGAAAACAACGGCTTTTTCTAGCCTAACGTTTTCTTTTTACAGCCTCCAATCCGTCTTTTTCCGCGCCTCGACCATCTATTGACTTACGGCGCTTTCAGCATACCTGGACGCGCGCATCAGAGCAGAGTTTTTGAAAGGGCCCCGCGATCGGCCCGGATAATCCCGGAGCGCGCAACCTCGCGTGTGCGTGACTCGCTTGCCCCCTCCTGCGCGTCCGAGTAGCTGCAGCAGTCACTCCGGCGGGTACTTATAACCGAGAGAGAGAGAGAGAGAGAGAAAAAGGGACTTTTCTCCCTTCTAGCGCGATCTTATCTCCGAGTTTATAAGTACTAGACGTTGCATCCGAGAGAAAGAGATTGCAGACGAGTTTATCGTAATTGGATGTAGGTATGTAAGGCGTGCATCCGCTACATAGCTAGAAATTCTAGTTATCACGTGTCTCACTATTAAACTTATTCAGCAGTCTTGGACGCAGTGCCATAGAGAAAAATGATTGGATAATTGAATGAACCATGAGTACTCACCCTACAGACGGCTATCCTTGTCATGGCGTTGTTGAGCGTAGGTCTGCTGGCTCGTTAAGAGCTGTTGCGACAACGGCGTTTGAGGAAAATCAAGAGAGCCAAGGAAAAGGAGGAAGCGCGAGGGAGGAGGGAAAAAAGTGGAGAAAGAGAAAAGTAGGTCAGAGGGGTCCGTCCTCGGGCGCGCGTAGTGGTCTCATGTCACTGCACCGGTTCTTCTCCCTCTCTCGTTCTCTCTCTCTCTCTCTCTCTGTCTCTCTTTGACGGCTCTATTATCGGTATGTGGGCAGAGGCGTGCGCGCAGGGCTCGAGCGCTTCCTCGTCGATCCTCGCAGGTGGATGTCCAGAGGTTGACTGGTAGGAAGTGCGCGCACGCGTCAGCTTAGGAGAGCCTCGCTCGACTCGAGCGCGAGCGGAGGACGTGGAGAACGTGAACCGGCTGCCGAGCGAGCCAACGCCAGTGAGAGAGAGAAAGAGGGACAGAGCGCCCGCTCCCGTTGGACCCTATTCCGCGGCTCGCTCTCCTAAACGTCTCTTTCTTCCTTTCTTTGCTTCCTCCCCTCTCCTTCTCTCTCTCTCTCTCTCTCTCGTCTTTTCCTTTTCTCTAAATACCTCACCTTTTTCTCGTTTCATCCTTCGTGCCCGTACCTCTTAGTTATGCCTCGGTACCCGTAGCTGCTGCAGTCGACGACTCGTTATCGGGCGCGTTTTACTTTTTTCCCTCGGTCGAGCGTCTTACATCTACTTATACCACTCAATGAATTCCGACAATCGTTTCTATATGCCTTTCTTTAAGATTAGTATGCCTACAGTATAGTCGATCGAGCTATATACATATGCTGCGCTTTTCAATTCGTCAATTTTAAAATTTCGAAATAAATGTTGTGCATACCTATACTACTATTCTGCAATCGCTATACTCACTGCAAATCTCCCACGAAAACTCACAAACATTTATTTATCTTTATCTAATACAACTACTTTAATTGAAAAATTATATTTTTTAACGATTTCCTTACATAGGTATAGTAATCGAAAATACACAAAATACTTTAATATACGCGCGTGTGTATAGCAATGAAGTCGAACACACAACAATTATTGACTTTTTCTATTTAATGAATAATATTAAAAGTTTTATTTGCTATTTTCAGCACCTATTTTTATTCATTTTATTGTTATATTACATCATAAAAGATTATAGGTATATATAAAAAGCCTGAAACAGATTTATTGAACTAAATGGCAAAGCTGTATTCGACCGACTTTATAATTGTATTACTGTATAACCATATAAGCACACAAATAACAAGAAGCTTTTCTTCCAAATTAAATTTTTTCTATTATTTCTTTTCCGAACTATAATTGATTTTTAAAATCATGTAAAAAAGTCTTTATACCCCCTCTCGGCAAGTCAATCTTTTAAGCTTTCAAAAAAGGTTTAATTCATATTCATGGAATTGTATCCTATTATGACAGACCCTGACACTTCAATCACTTGAAAAGGTTACTAAAATTAGCTAGAACGAATTGATTTTCGCTTAAAAAAAAATTATAATATATTTAAAAAAAAAGTCATGAATGGCTAAAAAAACTTTGAAGATCTACAAAATAGCATAAAACCTTTTGTAAATACAATTTCATCATAAAAAGTTACATTTGCTAGCAAAGTAAAGTGGCAAACAGTAATTAAAGAAAAATAATCAAAACACACGACACATATACACTAAAACAGTTATTCTGATGAAATATTTATTTATAATTTTAATAAATTTTCTTTTTTCCACTAACTATATCTGTAACGTTTATCATGATAATGTATTAAATACTAAAATGCTACACATTTTAAATAAAAAGTTACACTATATATTAAAAATTTTTTCGAAAAATAAAAACAACTTTTCATAATTTATTTAAAATGTTAGGTTATTTTTATAAATCAAAATTTAATTTCATGGTCTTCCACAAATTTTAACATGTTTTTGATATCAATATTGTATCATGTATAGTGTTTTACAATAACCATATTCAAGTTTTTCTTGCATGTTAAAAAATAAAAATTATATTCTTTTTATAATTATTTATAAATTTTATAAGATTATGCAAGAAATACAGATAAATGAAAAATAAACATTATAAAAGTATAACGTCCTAGACCTGAAATTGACTTCACACGAAGCTAAAATGTAAAAAAACACCGTTTCACTATAGGTATATGCTTCGTCATCTGTAGTTGTGGCACTTCCCAAGATTTTTCCAGTTGAATATCTATAGATTTTTTTACAATAATTTTGTTTACTTACTGTAATATAAGTAAAGGTACACCACATATCTTCAATGAAGGGAATTATAAGTAATGAAAAACATTTTTGTACAAAAATTTAACTTCTCTTGAACTAAGAAGTGACAAGCACCTCTATCTTTCAAATTCGAATCTTTTACCATTTCACAGCTCCATACAAAAAGAAGAAAAGCTTCTGTGCATTAGACTGGATCACCGTATTTCACAAGGAGAGGGTTTCAGCTGCGGGAAACAGATTTTAGCGGGCATTGGAGAGTCGATTTCTGGTACCTAAAAATGAAACCCAGTGCTCACATTTCCGTGCAATGGATCCTTTTTCTTGAGATATGGGCAATTTAGTCTCATTAAATATCGTCTATTTCGTTAAAAAATGATGTCTCTTCTTTAATTTAAGCCCTAAAAAAATACGATCCATTTAATCAGTTAAAGTGAAGACAAATTTTTAACCATTTTCTTACGTATAACATCCTGAAAAATTAATATTTTTTAACGAATCAGGGCTTAAATTTTAGCTTGTACTACCTACTTTTATAACGTTTCTTCCCCATTTTCGTATCTTAAATATTTACAATGTGACCCTCAATAGAAGAGACATCATTTTTTTAGCGAAATAAAGGATATTTGAGATGAAATTGTCCATATCTGAAGAAAAAGGGCCCATTGGAGGGAAATGTGAGCACTGCTCCGTCAAATCCAGATGGAAATCTATATGTAGAAATTCCAGTAAACTCCAGCTGGAATCAAGTCCAACCCACCTGGATTTCTCAAATCAAAAATCCAACTGGAAATCCAGCTGGATATTTTCAACAGGGTGGGCTTCATTTTTCGGTACCACAAATCGACTCTCCAATACCCGCTAAAATCCGATTCCCGCAGCTGAAACCCTCGATCCTTGTCAGTGTATTTTGGCCTCCTAAACATAATTTTCAGATCAATCAATTTTGAGATATCTAAGATATAAGAGTTTAGAGATATCTTAAAAAATAAGGCTAAAACAACATTTTCTCCACACGGCGCGTAAAGTGCGTACTGTACGCCCTGCGGGCGAAAAACCGCCTACGCATTTTACGCTCCTCGTGGAGAAAATTAGTATATGTACACCCATCCTTGATGGATTCTTGCCAAACGTGCCTGCTCAATTTCAAAATCCATCAATTTCATTGGACAATTCGAGTCTAAACATTAACCTTAAATTGGAATTGACCAATAGGATTTCAGGATTTTGAAACTGAGCAGGCACGTTCAGCAAGAATCCGTTCAGGATGAGTGTACCACGGGAGTAAGTATAAAGAATCCCTCAGATCGCGTATTTGTCACAATTGTGCGATCTGAGACATTCTTTACTTTTACTCCTAGGTGCATAATTTACTATTTTATTCACTTTTTCTACAAAATAATATGGCATTGCGTGTCCTATACTCAAGATCCACTTCGAATCATTTTTTTATCTGAGATCTGAATGTATAAATTTCGAAATAAAAATGAAGAATTGTATATATATAAGACGTATTAATTATACTTATGAATGTTTTCAAAATTCACGCAGTTAGATCTCGGTGACGAAATAATTGTTGACGTACGATTCAAAGGATGGTCTTGAAGAGTACAAATTGTTTTCGCTTTGTTTTTTAAAATATCTCAATATCTTATACGTTAGATATCTCAACATTCAGACGTGGTACGTGGTGGACCAATTCTGATCTTGGAATCATGTTTAGAGGGCCGAAATACACTGAGATATGATGGTCTAGTCTAATGACGGAACCTTTGCTTTTTTGTGGGGCTATGTTATTATCCGATTTTGATTTAGAAAGGCTCATTTTGTTATTCCTTCATCAATTCCAATAAGGCAAGTAGGGGAAAGGGTTCGGTTGTGGACACCACTTTGTTTTTCGCTCATAACTTTTCACCAAGTGCATATTTGTTGGACATATGGGTGTCTATGGAAAACTAGAGACCTTAGCTAACTACCAATGAAGGGACAAAATTGATTCCGTGAAATAGAAAAATTGTTTTGTTAATTTTGTGAAGTGGTCATTTTTGCCCAAAATCTTTTTTTGGTTCGGTTGTGGGCACCCTTGTACAATCTGCTGAAAATGGGAAAATATGAAGAAAAATCACCAAGAATATAGAAAAAATGAAAGTTTATTTATTTTAGAAT